>BQNB010020535.1:0-19117 GCA_026074375.1 Tanacetum coccineum
AAAAAATACAACACACACACACACACACACACACACTAAGAAACACAACATAAACACATACCCACTTTTTAAAATGAAAAAAAGAAAAAAACAATATACGTTGCAACGCACGTTGATGGTATAACTCCCGACCCAACAATGTTACAACGCTGGTGACTCCGTGTCATAAAGCCACTAACACGGTTGCCAGCCAGACATAACGTCAGGTTGGGCGTTCGATACCTAGCCCTTTAAAAATATAAAATTTTAAACTATAAAAGAGATTACAATCCTATCAGCATTTTATGTTTATGGAGGAAATTTCATTTTTGAAGGAACCAATATTTCACTTACACTTCATGATCAAAACACGAAATAAGATAAGAGAATAAGAAGAAAACTAGAGAGAGAAAGAGATGGTGGACTATCTAAGTGTGTGAAACCTTATAAATGAACAACCAACCCTTCTCCATGTGTGAAGAAGGGTATATATTATAACAATTCACATTTTTTACATCTTGTTAAGTCAATAAATATTCAACTATTTATTTTAAACTTCTACGCGTAGTTTTTAATTTTATCGTTAAGTTAAATCGCGTAAACTAAAATCAACAATCAACGTAATCAGGCACCAAACAAATTAAAATTTACATCAAGCAAGCAATATATTATTTTTATGAAAGTAATAATCAACTTTTTATATTTTATTTTTATTGGTCACGTAAAACGTTTACGTTTCGCAATTAAATACATTTAGGCATACCCGGAAGCACCAATACCTATCTACACTCAACCAAATACTCACAATTATACCCAATATCCAAAAATTATATATATTAACATATATATACATACATAACCGGATTTATGTAGATGGAACACAAAGAGATATTTATTTTTTTACTTTTGTAAACCAACACATGTTAATAAACTTCTACAAGCAACATTCACTAACTTCTTACACTAGTTATGACATCAAGCAACCTTCCATCCTTTCTTACACCAAAACCATACATTTCTTACACCCTAGTCATTCAAGCCCTAACCATGGTTAAGTTAAGTGACCTTAGCTAGTTACATCTTGCTATAAAAGGCACCTTATTTGTAAGTAAACTTCACTTATCATTTCACTAGCCAAAAATCAAATAAATCCTCTCCCTTTGTGCTCCTAGCCTACGGCTCACAAACACAACCCACATACATTTTTAGTATTTGATTTTACAAGTATTCCAAGTGTTCAAGGTTCATTGTTAGGCATATCTAAAGTGTATTGGAAGCTTGGTTTAGTATTTAAAAGGGGTAATCAAGAAAAGTTCAAGATTAGGGTTTCTTAGAAAATTAGGGTTTTCTAGTCTTTGAAGCTTGAGTTTTGATTCTAAACTAGGGTTTAGAACTTGCTTCTCTTCATCATACATCATCTTAAGGTCATCTAAAAACTCTACACTTTTTACATTTATGATTTATGTATATATAATATTTATATAGTAAATCACCATCTAGGAAACATATTAACAAGTAAAATGGATTTTTACTCTTGATCATAGTTTGATATACTTTTTCATATATTATATTGATGTTGGAATGAAAGTATAAACATTATACAAGTGTTGGTTAATTTATAAAAAGTATATATAAATTAATGGTCTAAAAGTTTACTTATTAAGTTTATAAGTAAAAGAAATGCAAGGACATGTTATTCTTGGACAAGATCATTAGACAAATATTAGAGGACTATAAATATACACAAGTTAATGTATTAATCATGAGAAAGACTTGGAATTATTTATTGGACATAAAACAAGTTTATATAATTAAATACATATGTTATCAAAAGTTTATGTTTTAAATTCAAAAATAAAGTATTTATTTTATATTTTTATTAAAATACTACATGTTACAAGGATAGTAGGCATATAAGAAACTTGAAAAACCGAGCTATAACGAAAAAGTTATGCTATTTGCAAGTTTACGATAATTAAATATATAAAAAGTGTTTTTATAAAAGTAATTTTATAAAAATAGGTTACTGTTCACATTAGAAACTTTTTGGAAAATATCTTACTTAGATAGGACTTTTAATTTCGAAGACGTGCTCGAAAGAATAACTAAAATCAGAGTTAAAACGAATAAGATATGACTTTTACGAGATTTCGATAATTAAATTTATAAAAATAATTTTATAAATAATCATGAACAGTAAAAACTACTGTTCACCAATGGGTTAAAATATTAATGTAATATTATTGGTAATCTTTCTTAATCGAAAGCGATGGGACATAAAGAAAACGTACAAACCGGACTTAAAACAAGAAAGAACGCACTATTTTATACTTGTGCACTATTTTCTGACATGAATAGTGTTGGTTCGTTTTTAATAAAAAAATTGCAAAACATTTTAGAATCACTTAAATAATATTTATACATGTTTTAAACTTTATAAATATTATTTTACAAAGGCGATTGAACTATTTATACGATTATACGAGTACAAATACATGGTTATTATTTATCAAATGCGATTTAAATATTATTCCACGATACAATTAGTGGTGTTGTAAGCTATTATAGGAATTATTACATTATTAGTTAGTCAAGTACTTTGTACTATGACGACTATAATTAATTAGGTTGCATTCGGACGTTTACGTGACGCATTTTCATTCTGTGATTTACATTGTTGATTCATTCACTCAAGGTGAGTTTATAGCCTCTCTTTCACTTGTTTTACATTTACTTTACAAATCTCGGGGGAGAATCCATGCTTGTTACAACTTGTTTACATATTCATGTACAATCTCTTTTACATACTCTTATAGATTACTTGATACATACTTGATTTCGTAACTTGGTTACAAACTCGTTTACATACTCGTTACAAACTCGTTACAACTTTGTTATACACTCATTTGCATATCTCACGGTGAGATAAATATTGCTTTTTTCTTATGGACGCAACAAAAACGTATACTTTAATCTTATGATTACGGATTTTTGCTTAAGTTGTTAGGAACTGTAAATTACTCGGTAGTGGTAAGCGCGAATGTTTTAAAATAGATATATTCGGGATTGGAACAATCCCCAGTTCTGGGTGTTTAGCTACCGGAAGGAAAGAACCATTATTAACCATGTTACGAGACGATTAGATTGGTTTGTTACAGGGGCCAACAAACTAACATATCATGAACTCTTATTGTGCCTGAATAAAGTGGCATACATACAAGTTTACGCCGCAATTTCATAAACTTAGGGGTGCAATCAAAATCACACTTGGTGACTATTGTATTAGATACAATGGTCATGCATACTTTATAAACGCTTTGTTTTAACTATACTCAACTTTTTTTGTGGCTATCGTATGGGATACAATAGTCATACACATCTTTGATTTTAATATTCATGCATACATTTTTGGTGACTATTATAACGATTGAAATGGTCATATACTCTTTACAAATCTTTGATCCAACATTTATATTAAAAAAATCTATGAACTCACAAACTTTATGTTGACACTTTTAAGCCTGTTTTTCTTAGGTGTACATGATATGTTTGACATTCATGATGTGCAATTGGGAGTCTTAGACTATACAGATTAATACATGGGTTTCTACAAACAAATTCGTTGTTTTCACTTTCTAGTTTTTCTTGTGATTGTATATATAGGGGGACAAGTGTATAAACAAAGTTCAATTTTAATTAAATCAACGAGATTACTTTTCAAACGACTCATTTAGAGGTCGTTCTCTCATAGCTTATGCAATGTACTTATGAAGTAACGCTCCTGGACATAATTCCGCTGCAAACCAATTTGGGGGTGTTACAGATTGGTATCTAGAGCCAATGTTATAGAGAACCAGGTCAAATGTTTTCACTTGGACTATAACCATTTTCGAACATTGTATCATACAAAAGTTTTCACGGGACATACATACACTATTTGTTTGCATTAGTTGGTCATACTAGATGCTTACATGATTAATATATGTGTTTATATTACATTACGTATATTACTACTCATGATTTACGAATGGTACACTCAAAGTTGTTGGTGTGGGCCGTGCTTTATAATAGCTTCAGCAGCCACTCTTTCTTTTTATCCAATAACGTGTCCAAGTTACAAAATGGCTAGCCTTCTAACCCATCACTCTTGTATAACCATAGTCTATGTTTCATTAGTCACTAACACGTTTTATAGGGTTTGGCTAGGTTATTCGAATTATATCAATAAGTGGCAAAAATATGTTTTATTTTTAACAAGTTTAAGCACACAACTATGGCACAAGAATTTTAATTAAATGATGACTATTAAGAGGTGATTACTCACAAAATGCAGGGAAGAGTGCCTCAAACTTAATTACGGAAACCCTAGCTCCAATATCAAGAAACCCTAATTGAGCGAAACCCTTGAGTGACTCGAAGCCAACAGCCCCTTGACCCTTGCTTTCTCTTCTACGAACCAACAAGAAAAACCCTAGTAATGTCGACTAGGCTTAGGGTTGGATGGGGATAATGAAGAGATGAAAGTTTGAGTGTGTGTGTGTCGAATTTAATGAGCAGGGGGAAGTATATGTGAAAATTGAAATCCTTGAGTTGTTGTGAAAGTATGGTACTCAGCTCATGCATTCTTATAATCAAATAAGAGGGTATGAAGACTAGTCAATTGAATGCTCACATGAGTATGTAACTACATATTGGGTAAGCATATTTGTACAGGAATATAAAGTGTGTTACTGTGGATTTCTTGGGGGCAAATTCAAAGGGGGTAGCAGCTACAAAGTCACGAGTGGGTGTGGGATTTGGGGAAATGGTTGTGGGCTTTTACTCGTAGGATAAAAGGAGTCAAGGTACTTTGTGAATATCTAATAACTAAAATCAGGAGGCATAGGCTACAATGTAGGAGTAGTGTGCATCAGTTGTTATTTCTATGACTTATCTCCTTTTATTTTATAGAAGTTACATATTGGTGGAGTTTGATTTTTAATAGTTTCACTTGGATTAAATGAGCGTGAGTGTATACTTTTCTTGTTGCGTAAACAATTTAAATAACGGATATGAAGAGTTCATGTAAGGTCTTAACGAGTGTAGAGAAAATATAAAAGGTTCTACAATTTGACGTAATACTAATTTTGTCTATGCATGACTTGGTTAAATTCATGAAACGTAGGGATTTGCATAGGCATTGAGATGTACATGCGCAACATGTCCAATAACTTGATAGGAAAATTATATTATGAGATTATCGAAATCGGAATGTAACCTGAAAATGCGGGGTGTTATATTCTCAGTAGTCTCTTGCACTAACTCAGGTCCTATCAACTGACCTTCTCCCACCTCAGCCCACATAATTAGCGAACGACACTTTCTACCATACAAAGCCTCAAACGGAGCACATCTCACACTAGCATGATAACTATTGTCATATGAAAACTCAAGCAACGGAAGATGAACATCCCAACTTCCTCTGAAGTCTAGGACACACGCTCTGAGCATGTCTTCCAAAGTATGAATAATACGCTCACTCTAACCATCGGTCTGAGGGTGATATGCCGTACTCATGTCTAAACGAGTTCCTAATGCCTCTTGCATTGACTGCCAAAACCTTGATGTGAAACGACTATCACGATTCGATATAATCGAGATCGGCACACCATGTCTAGCAACTATCTCATTCAAATACAATCTAGCCAACCTTTCCATCTTATAATCCTCACGCATAGGTAGAAAATGAGCAAACTTAGTCAATCGGTCCATAATGACCCAGATTGTGTCATGCCCACTACTAGTCCTAGGCAACTTAGTCACAAAATCCATAGCTATCCCTTCCTATTTCCATATGGGAATCTTAGGTTACTGGAGCAAGCCAGATGGCCTTTGATGCTCAGCCTTAACCTTCAAACAAATCAAACATTTACTAACATACACAGCTATATCCTTTTTCATTCCAGGCCACCAATACATATCTATCAAATCATAGTACATCTTATCAGCTCTTGGGTGTACAGAGTACTTTGACTTATGGGCTTCATCCATTATCAGGGTTCTCACCTCACCCTTCAAAGGTACCCATATTCGATCCAGGTAGTACAAAGTTCCATCACTTCTTTGTTCTATCATCTCATCTAAACCTTTCTGTAATATACTACAAATTCATCCACAACCTCCTTCTGAGCCGCCAGTATCCTATCCTTGATACTCGACTTAAGGATCATATTTATAGATCTAACTCTCTTAGAATTTACTCTTTCCTTCCTACTTAGGGCATCAGCCACCACATTCACCTTACTAGGATGGTAGCGAATTTCACAATCATAATCACTAAATAACTCTATCCAGCGATGCTGTCGCATATTTAAATCTTTCTGACTAAAGATATGCTAAAGACTCTTATGATCCGTATATATGACACTCTTTGTCCCATACCAATAATGTCTCCAGATCTTAAGTGCAAACACGACCGCACCCAACTCTAAATAGTGGGTAGTTTAATTCTCCTCATGAATTTTTAACTGCCTAGATGCATAGGCTATCACTTTACCTCTTTGTATTAACATACAACCTAGTCCTATCCCAGACGAATCACAATATACCACAAAGTCTTCCGGTCCATCGGGGAGAGCAAGAACAGGCGCATTACACAACTTATCCTTCAAGGTTTGAAATTTCAATTCTTGTTCCTCACTCCAATCGAAAGTCTTACTTTTCTAAGTCAAGATAGTAAGAGAATTAGCTCTCTTAGAAAAGTTCTTAATGAACCTACGGTAATACCCAGCCAATCTTAAGAACGAACAAACCTCAGTCGGAGTTCTAGCGCGAGATGTCCAATTCGTTAGAGGCAGCTTCGATCTTGACAAGGTGTTCCACATTAGCATGTCCATTGACCAATATATCATATGGCCCAAGACACTGCACTTCTCTTAGCCTGAATACCACACTTAGAAATCATAGCTATAACAGTTTCTTTCTCCTTTTTGAGCCAGTCCTAGAGACTAACCATAAATGTTCTACATTGCTCCTCTCGATCTTAGAGTCAGATTAAGATATCGTCTAGAATCACTATCACAAAATCATATCAAGGATAAGGTCTACAAACTCTATCAACAAACGATGGCCAGAGGAGATAATAAGCTGGGGTGGCGATTAGTAGAGAGCGCAAGATGGCAGTACACAGTAGAGACACGTAGTATGTCCCGTAACGGGCGTGGCTAAAGGCGCAGTCGAGTGGGTGGAGTGCATGTTCACGCGGGTCCGCACACGTGTGCGAGCGTGCTGCAGGTGTTGATGGTATCCGAGAGCGGATAGAGGATGGTCGTATCTTGCGGGAGAAAAGCGCTGGATGAACCCTTTCGAGGTTGGACAGAGATCGATCGCGTCGAGATTATCTAGTGGGAATGTGATAGAGCGAGCGAGCGTTAACGGCATCAGGGTGCGCAACTTGAGAGGTCAAATTCTCGATGCGATAAGGCAAGTTGGGCACATCGGCTAAAAGAGCGCATTCATTGGTTTCTCAAGGGAACAACACTGTGACGTCTCGCGCCCAAGGGTGGTAGGTGAAATTTGACGAAGAAGTGACGCCTATGAGCTAGGGAGTAGCCGAGTGATGTTTGGTGCGCGCCGAGGGGACAAGCTGCCTCCCGAGAGTTGCAGGGACGAGCTGGCGCCGAGACTGATGGGAGTGTGTGACGTATTAGCGCTTGAGCGGTCGTGAGCAGTTTTACCCTGGAAGTTTAAATATCGTAAATCTGAAAAGACGGTGCACCGGGGGGGCCGGGCGGGGGTACCCTGACAATCGGCATTATAGGATGCGAAGATGATATAGAGATAAGGCTTATGAGGTGAATGGAGGGATTGGGTAACTTAGGTCTAGAGGTCGCTGATCAAGATGGTATTTGTGAGGAGGGTCGAGCTGATCCGAGAAGGTGCAAAATGATTGTTGATGGTGTTTTTATAAGAGCGTTTGAGGCGATTGGTGCCGATTTTGAGTCGCGCGGCTGGTTGGTGTAGCGCAAACGGAGAGCCCCAGAAACGGCGCTCGAGAGAGCATTGGGTGTTCGTGATAAACGGTCGATGTTGTATCGCTGCCCTCCACAGCGGGCATGAGTGAAATTGCAGAAAAAATTTGCGTTTCTCGCTCCCGGGTGCTGCGATTGTGACATATGAGTGGTGTGAGGAGCGCCTAAAATCAAGACAAAACACCTGAAGCTCTAAATTAGAGTGAGCTGAGGCATCGTTTTGTGATTGTCGCCGAGAGCGATGTGGTGAGTGATGCAGAGAGGTAAAGGCGCGTGGGAAGAAGTGACTTATGAGGTGGTGAGTGTCGACGTCGGTCGATGTCATGGCTTCCTTCACTTATTGTTGACCTTCCCCCAATGTTTAACACATACAAGTATGGAAGGGAGACGAGACTTAGTGAGCATTAGGACCTCAACAGTGACCGCGAGCTATGGGCATGCGTATGGAGGTGTGGATCCGAGGAGGAATGGGATTGAGAAAATTAGTAGAACCGCGAGTTGTGTGGGTCAGTTGTGTAACAGTTTCTGCGCGAAAGGCCAGCAAGTGTCAGACTAGAAGCCACCTTTGGTGTGTAGGTGTACGACCGAGCTTGATTGCTTACCACCAAGTCATAAAACCCTAGTTTCTCCTATAAATACATCTCATATCATACACTTAGGGTTATCATTCTCATTTCAAAGCCACCAATATTTTCTTTCTCTTCTCCGCTAACCCACGACTCAAAACCCCTCACTAGGGTTTGATTTTCCTTTAATTTCTTACAAGATCCAATCATCTTAAAGTTCATTTCAGCTGTGTAATCTAAGTTTATATCCAAGTGGTTAGTTTGTTGAAATACTAAGGGTTTTCTCAAGTTATAGGAAAATTGAGTGGTGCGTTCTAATTGATAGTAGAAGAGGCTGGTTAATGAGGATCTAGTCATTGTGTAAGATGAGGATCCTAGAGTAGGTATGAGTGCTCTATCTGTGTTTGCAGGTCATTACTGTAAGCATGTATCATTCTTTGCCATATCCATTGTTTCATTTCTTTTTATAGATGCTTATGAGAGAAGAGGTGTAAGGGTCGGAGAGATGTAAGATGACGATGGGGTGTATTTGAGGAGTAGGAGCTAGTAAGCGAGAAAAATAAGCAGGATAGCAAAGGTCGAGGCTCTGTAGTGGACCTCAGAGCGCAGAGGCGAGTTTATAGAAAAAGGCTTGCGAGCGTGGTATGCAGATGTTATTGGGATGGTTGAATGATAAGCAGATGTGTGGTGTGAGATGTAGTGGTGCAAAAGTGAGTGGTGGGTTGCAACAAAAGAATGGAAATGAGGTTATGATAGATTAAGACGGTGGTTTTATTGTGGAATTGTTTTCAATATTGTGAAAAAAGTAGGTTTTGTGGATAGCTCTTTCTTAAGGGTGAGATTAGTATTCCGTATATTAGCAAAACCAGCGAACGCGCGCGCGCTTATATAAGGGAGATACAGACCTGCCGGTAGAGCAGTGGCGAAGAGTCACAGTTTGGTGAAGACGCAATGGTTTGTTGGGGAGGGGTAAAAGACAGCAAAGAAAGAGTATTATGCTGATTGGATTAATAATAAGGTTTTAATACTGACGACTTTCAGGCTTATTTGAGCTTTTTAAAAAACCGTATCTAAACATATAGAAACCTTAGGACATTAATTGAAAACTTTAGAGATGTCATAAACATTTTTATGAGATGTCGAGACTAACAAAAATGTAGGATTTCTAAAAAATTATATATTTTATAGCGACATAATATTAAAGTGGACATATGAGTCACGTATGGGGGGCTCGTTTCGTGGTGGTTTTATGTCGGCGACGCAAATGGATTTCTCAAGACATTACGAATAACATGATGGTCCAAAAACTCTTACACAACTTTAACATATTATCTCGCAACATTTCACCTTTAGAGCATGAATTTTAGAACTAGACTAATTTTATTACCCCTCTGATTTTGAAGACAATGGTACCAAAGAAAAGAACCACGAGGTCATCACCAGCCACAACAACCACCACCACCACCCCTATGACTGATTAGCAACTTAAGACACTAATTGCCCAAGGAGTTGCCGATGTGTTGGCCGAACGTGATGCCACCAGAAGAAGAAATGGCAAAGATAGCCATAATTCAGGAATGGGTGTTAGAAGGACGAACGAGCTGCTAGAGAGTTCGCTTACCCAAACTTCATGAAATGTCAACCCCTAAATTTCAAAGGTACGGAAGGAGTTGTCGAGTTGACTCAGTGGTTTGAAAGAATGGAAACCGTGTTCCGTATAAGCAACTACATTGTGGAAAACCAAATCAAGTTTGCCACTTGTACTCTTCTTGGAAGTGCTCTAACGTGGTGGAACTCTCACGTTAGGACTGTTGGTCACGATGTTGCATATGCAATGACTTAGACAAACCTGAAAAAGATGATGACCGACAAGTACTGCCCAAGGGGCGAGATTAAGAAGCTTAAGATTGAGATGTGGAATCTGAAGGTTACAGGTACCGATGTGGTAAGCTATAACCAATGTTTTCAAGAACTGGCATTGATGTGTGATAAGATGTTTCCTGAAGAGTCGGATAAGATCGAGAAGTATGTCGGTGGCTTGACCGACATGATTCATGAAAGTGTGATCGCATCTATGCCTAAGACATTGCAAGATGCAATTGAATTTGCAACTGAACTGATAGATAAAAAGATCAGCACTCTTGCTAAATGTCAAGCTGAGAATACGAGAAAACTTGATAACAACAACCAAGCTCAACAACAACCTCCCAAGAAGCAAGGTGTGGCTATAGCTTATACCGCTAGGCCTGGTGAAAGGAAGAAGTATGCTGGAACTCTACCGTTGTGCAACAAGTGCAAGTTTCATCACAATGGCTAGTGCACTGTAAAGTACGCAAACTGCAAGAGAGTTGGTCACTTGACCCGAGACTGTAAGAGTCCTACTGCTACTAACAATCAGAGAAACCTCACTTGCTATGAATGTGGGAATCAATGGCATTATAAGAGTGATTTCCTGGAGTTAAAGAACCAAAACCATGGAAACTAAGCTAGAAGTACAGGAGCACGGGGAATGGTGCATGCCTTAGGAGGAGGAGAAACCAATTAAGACCTTAACGACATGGAGGATGATATAAGTGCTTAGACTCTATTCCTTTAAGAAATTCTCGTTGTATTTTCTCTTAAATTTCCGTTGTGTTGTACAAATGATTTCAAATTATCTATTAAATCAATTTGTTGTGAAATTTTCAGCAAAATTACTTTAATTCTCTACTTATTTATGTAAGCCACTCCCACAAATATTATGAAATTATAACGTTATTTTGATGAAAATGAGCATGGCATCGTTAACCCTCAAATATACATAGCTTGATCACCTATGTATAATTCAGGAAGGACCATGCCCATGCTAAGAGTAGTCACCTTAAAACTTCTTGTCAAGAAATAATTTTCTATTTATATCAAGTTTTATGTGCGTATTTATAAAATGTATTTATCACGAGGAACCAAACTGATAATCATAATAACTAAGTAAACTCTTACACCACCTTACTATATAAAGTCGACATCAAAAAAATGTTATAACCGACACATTAAGCTGAAGGGAACGAATAAGCCCACTAGAAGCTGAGCCTTGGTCGCAACAACAAATATTAAACCGACTTCACTAATCTTGAAAGCTCAAGTTAAAACAATTTAGAAGGGGAATGCAAACGAGTTACCAAGCGTAGTAACAAAATTATCGAAAGGTATTGTTGGGAAATATATTTTGAGTTGATAAGACAAAACAATGAATGAAAAGGAAACAAGAGGGACTTAAATGACAATTCAAGAATTCTACAAGCTGGTGGAGGATATTCTACAAACGATAAAAGATTCCAAAAGATATGATTCTTAAAGATAAAGATAAAGTTTATTAAAGAATTAAAAGATTTAGTTTCCTTATACAATTATGTTTTCCCTTGTAAATCTAGATGGACTCTACTATATAAAGAGATCCCTAGATATAGTTTTAGGTGTGTCAAAAAGTGTGTATGTGCACCAAAGGTGTAAAATGTGTGTGTGTGGGTTTACACGTCCCACAAGAAGATGTAGATGCTAGCATATGTTTTAGCCCCAAGATCAATGTTTCATTGGTCCTGTTAGATTAGGTAACCGTTCTACCATTGATCAAGGTCAAATTGGGGCTTGTAGTAGTCATGTATCATAGAAGATAATGATGAAACCTTGTTAGGCAATAATAAAGAATATTCTTAATGTTTATTCCGATGTACATTCTATTGTTCTTTGTTATTGTTTATCCTAGATTAAAGTTCTAAACAAATTAAGCTTAAACGATTGTATGGTTTCCATAATTGGTATCAGAGCCTCGTGGCTCTTGATCTAGGATTCTACAAGGGTTAGTGTCGAATACAAGAAGGTAAAATAGTGTCAAATTATCTTTTTTTTATTACTTGCAAAATTTGGTGAAAACTAGGGTTTTTACAAAAACCCTAATTCGGTATAAACAGGATATTTGATTATTGGTTTCAAAGGTTTCCTACTGTTCGATTTAAAATAGCAGGTTTGAAGAATGAAGGTTTGTATATGGATTAAGGTTATCAAGTAACATGTTGGTGTCGAAACCCTAATCTTTAGGGTATTGCGTTTTGTATGTTACTGTTGGTGATAAACATGGTATTTGTCGAGGCTGCTATTGTAGTCTCTTTTGCATAACGTTAATCATACAACAGATTGTATACATGACCAGGTTGCTTGTAACGAAATTAACGAATTCATTAAACTCTAATTTGTTTTTAGAGTTTCGGTGTTATTGTATATTTTTATTGAGTATTTGTTGTTGACAACATGTTTAGGGCAAAGGTTTTCTAGGTTGCAGCAGCAAGAAGATGAAGTACTTTGATGGTTCATTGGTTATAGTCATGATTGTTGGGTTTGGAAGTGGAGTATCTGAGAAACCCTTATCGTGATATCATATTTTAATGCTGCTACTAAAACAATGATGGTGCTTGGGCTCAAGGTTAACACTGTAGTGTTCGTGCAATATGATTTTATGCTGCTATAGTGTTCGTGAACCTTAAGTTAATACTGCTTGGGCCTGAAAGTATACATTAGTGCTGCTGGACGTGGTTATTACTGTTTGGGCCATGAAATGTTAATGTTGTTCATGTGTATGGACTCAAAGAGAAAATATGGTTAACAAACAAAAGTGTTCAAAGAAGAATGATAAAAGGTATACATATAGGAGCATTAGTTTTATGGTTTGTTTAACTTTGTGTTGTTCATATATGGTAATACTATTGGCACATGGAAGGTTAGTACTGCTTGTTTGATTTAGTGCTGCCTTGTGCTACCCATTTGTATTAGTTGGGTGTTGTTACTGTTTGACCTCCAAGATGTTTTCGTGCATAATGGTTTTGGTGTATTTGTATTGTTCAACAAATACAAATTAATACTGCTGTTACTGAACAAAGAAGCAAAAGAAGGTACTGTTTCGTTGGGCCTCAAGACATGTGGGCTTCAAGGAGATTACAACTGCTATCAGTTTGTTAATACTGCTCGAAGGTATTTGTACTCCTTGCTTCATCGTAGAAATTTTTAATACTATCAGTATCGTTCGAGAAAAGCAGTTAATACTGTTAGTTGTACCCGATATCAAGTGACAAAGCATGTTTTTGGTTCTCGGCTGAGTTATGTTTTTGGATAATACACAGGAAGTTTTTAGTTATGATTTTTAATGTTCTTAAATGTTTAAAGGCTCGTATTTTGGATTATTTGTTCGAATTGGTTACGAAGATGGTTATTTATCACCTATTTAAAGATGAAGTGGAATTATTTGGATTTGTGTTCTTATCATATCTCAAATGGCTTACAACATTTGGAGATAACTTGTTCGTTCTTAGAAACGATGTGATGAATACTTGACTAATCTAGCAAAGGTGTGCGATTTCTATTATTGTGCTCAATGTGTACATTTGCTATCACTTTGGTTATGTGTCTCATAGAAGATGAGGATTTTGTCAAGAGGTTGCGATCTACTTATACTTTGGTCTTGGTATGAGTTTGACGTCATGCGGATAGTACAAAATATAAGACACAAGTTTGGGTTGTTCTACTTCAGCATCAAGTTCGTTATACTTAGTTTTCTTCATCAGTGATCATTACATAGAGCCTACAGAATTAAAGATTCAAGAAATGGTTAACATATGGGTTTTAGGGGAAGCTTAATGTTAAAATGTTTAACCATTTACATGCATCATTGAGGTGAAGGTTTTTACTACTGTAAGTCATTGTTACTACTGCTAGTTTAAGTTTCTACTACTCAAGTTTATTTATCTTAAGGCACGTCATGGAGGGTAATTTGAGTTGTTGAAAGGCTGGATTAGAAGTGTGATAGTGGTTTGTGGTTGTCGAAATCAAAGTTGCATACTTTAGTCCCCTATTCGATTAAGACAAAAAGGGGAAGAAGATTTACAAAGAAAATGTGCAACTTACAGATCCTTGGTGGAATTGCATGGATTAAAGGGAAGTATGTTTCATTCATATATTAACTTCAGGGGAAGTTTGTGCTTATTTGGTTTTGTCATTATCAATTAGGGGAAGATTGTTGGGAAATATATTTTGAGTTGATAAGACAAAACAATGAATGAAAAGGAAACAAGAGGGACTTAAATGATAATTCAAGAATTCTACAAGCTGGTGAAGGATATTCTACAAAAGATAAAAGAGTCCAAAAGATATGATTCTTAAAGATAAAGATGAAGTTTATTAAAGAATTAAAAGATTTAGTTTTCTTATACAATTATGTTTTCCCTTGTAAATCTAGATGGACTCTACTATATAAAGAGATCCCTAGATATAGTTTTAGGTGTGTCAAAGATGTAAACACCAAAAAAGTCTGTGTGTGTCTAGGTGTCAAGTCCTCTAAGTGGACGCCTAGAATTTGTGTGTTTCAGCCTCAAGGATCTTTGATTCCTTGTTATAGTTTAGATAACACGTTCTACCATTGATCAAGGTAGAATTGGGGCTTGTAGTAGTCATGTATTATAGAAGATAATAATGAAACCTTGTTAGGCAATAATAAAGAATGTTCTTAATGTTTATTCCACTATACATTCTATTGTTCTTTGTTATTATTCATCCTAGATTAAAGTTCTAAACAAATTAAACTTAAACGATCGTATGGTTTCCACATGTATAAATAAAAATAACAAATAGATTTGTTGCCATAACATCCGTTTATTATCTTAGAAATAAGATTACATAAGAACATAAAGGAAGTACAAGTTTTATTATAACCCTTCCCTAGCAATAATATCTATTTCTTCCAAAGTAGATCCACCCCAATAGCTAGGACAATGATCGATGCGAGAATCGCTAGAATAAAGGCCAGATACTGAAAATCTTCTTCGTATGGGACATAGGCAAGATAAATGCCGAGTGCTATCGCTCTCGCCATCGCCACAAGTGTAATGATATGCAACATTTTGAGGGTTGGATAAGAGAAAATTGAAGTGGAAGATTTAGTGTTGTGTGAAGAAATTGAGGATAAAAATTTAGTATTTAAAAGGAGGGAGTGACTGTTGGAGTCACTGTTCATGACCGTTGGGGTCACTGTTCACTTATTACCAAAAAACAATTATACACACATCTCTTCATTAACACCACTCCGGAAGGCAACTCAAACTAAATTTCGGGACGAAATTCTATTAACATGGGGAGACTGTAACAATTCACATTTTTCACATCTTGTTACGACAATAAATATTCAACTATTTATTTTAAAATTCTACGCGTTTGCTTGTAATTTTTATCGTTAAGTTAAAACGTGCAAACAAAAAATCAACAATCAACGTAAATAGACACCAAACAAATTAAAATTTACATCAAGCAAGCAATATATTATTTTTACGAAAGTAATAATCAACTTTTTATATTTTATTTTTATTGATCACGTAAAACGTTTACGTTTCGCAATTAAATACATTTAGGCATACCCGGAAGCACCAATACCTATCTATACTCAACCAAATACCCACAATTATACCCAATATCCAGAAATTATGTATATTAACATATATATACATACATAACCAGATCTATGTAGATGGAACACAAAGAGATATTTATTTTTTTGACTTTTGTAAACCAACACATGTTAATAAACTTCTACAAGCAACATTCACTAACTTCTTACACTAGTTATGACATCAAGCAACCTTCCATCCTTTCTTACACCAAAACCATACCTTTCTTACACCCTAGTCATTCAAGCCCTAACCGTGGTTAAGTTAAGTGACCTTAGCTGGTTACATCTTGCTATAAAAGGTACCATATTTGCAAGTAAACTTCACTTATCATTTCACTAGCCAAAAATCAAATAAATCCTCTCCCTTTGTGCTCCTAGCCTACGGCTCACAAACACAACCCACATACATTTTTAGTATTTGATTTTACAAGTATTCCAAGTGTTCAAGGTTCATTGTTAGGCATATTTAAAGTGTATTGGAAGCTTGGTTAAGTATTTAAAAGGGGTAATCAAGAAAAGTTCAAGATTAGGGTTTCTTGGAAAATTAGGGTTTTCTAGTCTTTGAAGCTTGAGTTTTGATTCTAAACTAGGGTTTAGAACTTGCTTCTCTTCATCATACATCATCTTAAGGTCATCTAAAAACCCTACACTCTTTACATCTGTGATTTTATGTGTATATAATATTTATATAGTAAATCACCATCTAGGAATTTTATTAAGATGTAAAATGGATTTTTACTCTTGATCATGGTTTGAAATACCTTTTCATATGTTATATTGATGTTAAAAACATGTTGGAATGAAAGTATAAACATTGTACAAGTTTGGATTAATTTATAAAAGTATATATAAATTAATTATTTAAAAGCTTATTTATTAAAGTTTATAAATAAATAAAGGTAAGGACTTGTTATTATTAAAGGACTTAAAGTATAGGAGACTTATGGTATAAAGTGTTGTAGAGGACTTGTAGCAAATTAACTAAGCTAAAAACTTATAAAAACAATTTTTATAAACACTTTAATCAAATGATCAAAACATTCTATTTTAAATAATAAAATAAAACAATTATTTTAAATTTCTATGAAATACTACATGTTATGAGGATCGTAAGCATATAAAGAAATCGAAAAACCGAGCTATAACAAAGAAGTTATGCTATTTGCAAGATTACGATAATTAAATTTATAAAAATAATTTTATAAAGTATATGAACAGTAAAAATCATTGTTCATCAGTGGGTTAAAAATATTAAAATGTAATATTTTAATACATCTTCTTAATACGAAACCGTGGAAATAAAAAACGTACAAAATAGACTTAAAATGAGAAAGATACACACTATTTTATACCTGTGCACTATTTCCTGACATGAATAGTGTTGGTTCATCTTTAATAAAACTTTTGCGAAACATTTTAGAATCACTTAAATAATATTTATGCATGTTTTAAACTTTATAAATATTATTTTACAAAGGCGATTGAACTATTTATACGAGTACAAATACATGGTTATTATTTATCAAATGCGATTTAAATATTATTTCACAAATACAATTAGATGGTGATGTAGTTATATAGAATTATATACGGTACTAGTTATTCAAAGTACTTAGTACTAATACGACCTATAATTAATTAGGTTGCATTCGGACATTTACGTGACCTTTTTCACGCATCTGATATACTTTGTTATTCATACACTCAAGGTGAGTTTATAACCCCTCTTTCACTTGCTTTAAAATTACTTTACAAATCTCGGGGGAGAATACATGCTTGTTACAACTTGTTTACATATTCATGTACAATCTCTTTTGCATACTCTTATACATACTTGATACATACTTGATTTTGGTAACTTGGTTACAAACTTGTTTACATACTCGTTACAAACTCGTTACAGTTTTGTTATACATTCATTTGCTTATCTCACGGTGAGATACAATACTTGTTTTTACTTATGGACGCTACAACTATACTTTACTCTTATGATTACAGATTAGCTTAAGTTGCATGAACTATAAATTACTTGGAGGGTAAGCGCGAATGTTATAAAATAGATCTATTCCAGAGACAATCCCCGTTCGGGTGATTAGCTATCACTGGAAACGAACGTTATACTATGTCGGAGTACGATTGGGTTGGTGTCTACAGGGTGCAATCGTAATCACTCATCATGTTGCATACTAGGCAATACATACTTGAAACATTTTGTGATATTATGCTCATTACAATTATCATACTCATTGAAACATTTTGGTCCAACATTCATACATACAATTTTGGTAACTATTATAACATGCATACTTTACAAATCTTTGATTCCAGCATTTTAACAAACGCATTTTGTGTGGTTTGTGTTTATACGCGTTTTAAGAAAACCTATATATTTAAGTTTATGCGTTGCAAGTCTTGTATGGGCGGGACTTGCAACATAGTAAATTTATATATATACAGTTTTGAGGTTTACATTTATATTTACATAGATTTATGAACTCACCAACTTTATGTTGGCACTTTTAAGCATGTATTTCCCAGGTGAATTAGATGCTTGGCTTATCTGGTGTGCATTAGAGTCCAAACTTTACAAGATTACGTTCATAGATTTCTATAAAAAAATCTCGTTGTATTATTTCAGTCTTACATTATTGATGCATACTTTGGGACAAATGTTACAACAATTCATATTTTAAGAAAATCAACGAGATTACTTTTCAAACGACTCATTTAGAGGTCGTTCTCTCATATCTTATGCTGTTGTATTATGAAGTAACACTCCCGGACATAATTCCACTGCGACCCATTTTGGGTGTGTTACAGATTGTTATCTAGAGCCAAGGTTATAGAGAACCAGGTCAAATGTTTTTACTTGGACTATAACCGTTTTCAAACATTGCATCATACAAAATTTCTTTTCACGGGACATACATACACTAATTGTTTGCATTAGTTGGTCATACTAGATGCTTACATGATTAATATATGTGTTTATATTGCATTACGTATATTACTACTCATGATATATATATATATATATATATATATATATATATATATATATATATATATATATATATATATATATATATATATATATA
>BQNB010020535.1:29087-65344 GCA_026074375.1 Tanacetum coccineum
CTCTCTCAAGTGTTTCTCTCTCTAGAAACTAGCCAAATCCAAGAATCGACCCCGTGTTATGATATAGGATATACCACATTGTTCAATAAGAGCAGTGACATCTTTAGCATTATAAGTCACAATTTCTGTCATTCATTTTGGAGACTTGAGCTTTCAAGTTTCTAATTGCGTTGTCCTTTTCTTGAAGCTGTGTTTCTAGAATTTTAATTCAGAAAAATGAGTCAAATTCAGGAACATCCTGAGAAGTTTGTGATTTGTTATTTCGAAAGGTTTTTTTCGACTTGAAGGTGTTGATATTTTAATAGCAAATTCAGGTATTCCACCTCATGTTTGTTAAAACCTCTTATCATTTCATCATTAACATCCTTTTGATTCTCATTTTGTAATTTAGAAATCTCAGCTTCAAGATCTAGACAACGTGATTGTTCAACAGCAAACATCAATTGATTCGACAAACAATTAGTAATTAGATTCTCATTTTCAATGAGAAGGTTTTTCCTTTAAATTTCAGCACATTGCTTGTCTATAGTATTCTGGTCCACCTCTGCTGACATTTGATCAAAAATTTCTTCCATTCTTTTAACTTCTTTAAAGAGAGCCTTTTGAACTCCTTCAAAGTGTTGTTTAAGAGTTTTGAAAAATGGTATGACTTCAGTGAGGTAACATCTTTTTGTTTGTTCAAAACCTCTTTCCCCTTCTGTGAGACCTGTTGGTGTGATTCTCTTTTTACATGTTTTGTCAAATTCCGTAAAAAGTTGTGTAAGTGTATAAAGATTAATTTTCACTTGACTTTTTGTTGGGAGAACCCTGGGGACAAGCTTGACAGGT
This sequence comes from Tanacetum coccineum, assembly GCA_026074375.1. Lineage (NCBI taxonomy): Eukaryota > Viridiplantae > Streptophyta > Magnoliopsida > Asterales > Asteraceae > Tanacetum > Tanacetum coccineum. The sequence continues at coordinate 29,916 of BQNB010020535.1, forward strand.
GTATTGGGTGGATACACAGTCGGTGTTGAAAGTGGTTTAAGAACTGAGGCTTCAACCTTTTTCTTGTCATTTTCATCTTTGGCCCAAAATATCTGCTCAGGGGTCAAATCTCTCTGAGGTGCGAAGATTGCAAGATAGTTCTCTTTTGAGTAATCTGGGGGTGCAAACTTAACTTTATTTTGAATACACTGAGGGCTTTTCATTTTCTCATACATTCTTTTCCTAGTCAACTCAGCTATCTCAAGAGTTTCCTCCGAGTCATGCACAACAACAGGTTTATGATTGGTCATGACTATTTCAGTACCATTATAGTGTAACAATTCGTATTTTTTTATCAATGAATGACGTCATTTAATTCACTATTTATTTTATTTTTCTCGTACGCGTTTGCTTTTAATTTTAATTATTACGTTAAATCACGTAAACTAAGAATCACCAATCAACGTAAACGGGCACCAAACGAATAAAAGTTTTCGTCAATAAAGCAATATATTATTTTTACTAAATTAATAATTTACTTATTATGTTTTATTTTTATTGGTTACGTAAATTGGTTATGTTTCGCGATAAATTAAGTTTAGGCATTCCCGGAACCACAAAAATATTTCTACGCTTCAACAAATACCCACTTTTATACCCAATACTCAAAAATCACAAAAATATATCATACATATGCATGTATAACCGGATATATAGAGATGGATACAAAAATATATAGTTTAAAAACACCACTCCTTATTTTCATGAGATTATGTCTCATTTAGGGAACCAACAACCCTTAGTCTCCAATTTTTGACCAAAGACCAAGACCATGGAATACTTGGACACCCTGTCATGCATACATCTATAATCGACATCAATGCATCATATTCAACAGAGGATAAACTTACTTGTACAACAAGTTCTGTCGTTGTCCTCGGCATAGGACTGAGATATACGAAATGTGGAAGATATGGATGACCTATGCGGAGTTAGTGAGCGGGGGTTTTGGGGGGGGTTGGGGTGGGGGGTGTGGGGTGGGGTTTTGAGATGGTGGTGTTGGAGGAACTAGATGGTGTAAATTGTAGAAGGGTTGGTATATGATTGAGTTACGGGGTGATGATTTTGTATGGATTTCAATTAAGTACACGAGATGCAAAATCATACAACCACAGTTGTTGACCTGTTTTACGACCGATACTATTCCAAGCGATGCAGGGTAATTAGAATATATTGAGATCATTCGAAAATATCAGCATCAAAGTCACCAACGTATTTGTATCGTTTTGCTCACGTGTACGTTATGCTTCTCATTCATATGATCTACAAAGTTATCATGAGCTTGTACCTCAACGAGTATTCGCTCATATATGGCCCACTTCATCGTAGATTGGATCTTCAGATAAAGATTTACCATGAACATGGTCTGTATATTAAGCCCCTCATCAACATCAGAGCGAATGCATACATTGCTCAACTTCAAAGATATGAATCCACATTGAAGTATCCAAATCTTTCTCAGGGTGGATCATCACATCATCATCAAGTGGTGACATGGTTACCCCTGCCAGAAAACAACAACTGTTCTTCATATATTATACTGCACCATTCTCCAAGGGCTTAGCATAAGAAGCATCATTCCTTGAAGTAAGTCTAATCCTAAGTCGCTTTGGCCGAGGACAATTCCTTCGTGCTATTGACCAAGTCCATTATAGTTGTAGCCACAATGGTTAAGTCTGACCCAGGATTCACTTGCCACCATCTAGGCAATCCAGCTCAACATTTCCTCTTGCATAGTTCCTACTGAAAAATGGGTCTTCCTTGATTATTCGCATTGTAAACTTCACGGACATCTTGAACCAAAACTCAGCCGTCTGAACGTAGCTTTGTTCCCCTTTTTGCATTACAAGGGACGTTTATACTGAATTATTGTTTGTTTGAGGAAAATGTGATTTTGTTATGATTAAGTGAGAGGACAAGTGTGTTGGTTAAACTTCATCATTTTTCAGTTGAAGAACTTCCTGAGTCAGTTGATATTATCAAGCAGAGAGTGGATTCATTTAGAGGATGAGAGACATGGATTGATTGTGTTGGGATACTATGCTGAACTGAGGCATTAACACTATGCCAAAGATCAATAGTTGTTGAATGAACCCCCCCCCCCCCCCGCCCCCCTTTTCCCATCACATACTATTGCTCACTAGCATTGCACCTCATGTTTCTATCAAATAGGCATAAAGCTGAATCAAAGTTTAGACTCTTTCAAACCTCTATTAAGTTGACTTCATTATGAATCTACTCCACCAGGTAACAAGTTTGTTCACAAACTTCGAGTTAACTGTCATTCTGGCATGGTCATCTCTTGATGTTTCTCATTTCCAGTAATGACTTCGTAAACCTAACATAGTATACGTGAATGGTTTCTCCTTTGATTTGACGGAAGTGTTCAAATTCATCGTATAACTGAAGAATTCCCTGTATCATTTGTTAACTCAGAACCTTCGAATCCATCTTCACATTGTCCAAATTCCTTTAGCGTCAGTATAGGTTTGATGATGTGTAATTTCTTTGTAATACCTTGAAGTAGGATATTCGTTGCACGAATGTCAGCTTTATACCTTTCCTTTTCTTCAGCAGAAAGGTCTGTAAAGACTCTAGCACGTTCTGGACCTAGTTGAAGTGCACCCTCAGTTTCTTCAGCAGGAGTTTGTATGAACGTTCCCATTGATAATTGACCTTCAATAAATCGATTTCGTCCATAATGTCTCTCCATTATCTTTCTGACAAATACAGACCAAGCGTTGTTGCCAAGTATCAAAGTCTGTTCTGTCTGCATTGGTAGCGTGTATCGGAACCGGGCATACTGAATCTTCCGACATATATAGACATCTTGAATTTGTTTAAATTGATATCAGTCTTGATCCGTATCAGTGAAAAAGGAGTCTTGTGTTAAAGATATGTTTAGATGTATTAAGTAAATTATTCCACGGATTTAACTAATCTAAACAAAAAACGAGAAATATATCTTTCACGGGATTTTACAATGAGTAGAAAACCCGTAGAAAAATTAAGATTTTAGAGACATATTTCGCTTGGAAAAAATCAACATAATTCGCTTGATGACTTATGACATGTTTCGCTTGATGAAAACAAACATATTTCGCTTAGAGAACCTGTCATATTTCGCTTGTTTGAAAACTAACATATTTCGCTTGAAAATCTGTCATATTTTGCTTGGAATCAACCTGTCATATTTCGCTTGACAAATGTCATATTCCGCTTGAATACATATTTCGCTTGGAATCAACCTGTCATATTTCGCTTGATTCAAACCTGCATATTCCGCTTCCTTCAAACCTGCATATTCCGCTTCCTTCAAACAGAAGGTTAACTTCGAGCAAAACACGTATTTTTCCAACAAAATCACCAAAAACACACCCTTTTTGACGTTGAACCTTGATTTTTCCTTGCACAACTATTTAATCTTAGCTTAGATCTTGCTTAAAAACAAAACAATTAAACACATCTTAAGCACAAAAAGTCTGAGCTTTGATTTTCGAACCAAAAATCCCAAAAGTAACTAAATAACACGAACTAATACAAATTAAACGCAGTTCACGATATCACCCCATAGCTCTGATACCAATTGTATGATATCATATTTCACAGCCCGGATGATGATTCTTGGATTTGGCTAGTTTCTAGAGAGAGAAACACATGGAGAGATATTTTTTAGAGAGAGAAAGCTCTATGTGTAAAATGGAAATGAATAATGACTAGCTACCTCTTCCAAAGTTGGAAGAGGTATATATAGTTCTTACAAAGAACCGGGTTTTAGTACCCGGTTCAAAACCGAAAATCATATGATTAACTATTAAACTACGAGCTATAATAAACAGTAAAATACACGGGGTGACCGAGTCTTTTTCTAATATCTAACAATTTCCCTTAGGTAATTTGCTTAATTTTATCTTGTTTGAGTCATTTGAGTCCAGTTCTTAATCTGTTTTCAATTTTTAGCTTGATATCTATTGCTTATTAGTGCTTAGTCTTAGCTTAAAATGTGTCAAAAGTCCTTTAAAATTGATGTTAAAGTCAAATGTCTAAATGGTTTTTAGTGCTTTTTAGCTTATTTTGTTTGCTTATTTTTAGTCACTAGTGCTTATTAGGTTTAGGTCTAGGTCAGTTTAAGCTTATTTAGTTTTCTAGTTGCTTATTGAGTCAAAATGCTTATTGAGTCAAAAAGTCCAAAATAAGTTTTTAGCATTGGGCTTAGCTTCCAGCAAATCTTAAAAACCAAAACTGTCACTGTTGACTTATTCTGCTTTTTCTTATCTTAATAATAAGTTTCAGCAATAATCCATTTATTAAAAAAAAATTTTAGGTTTTTTGCTTATTTTTAAGCTTTTCATAAAAAAATAATAAAAATTTTCTCCGCATAAAAGTAAGTACATGATTCGAACCTGTAACCTCCCTCACCCACAACACATATAAGCCTAAACCATAGGGCGCCTCGTGGACCTTTTCTTTTATCCTTGTCAACAATGTACAATTCTATATATGCAATTAGTTTAAAGGCTTAATGAGCTTATTTGAATTGTTCACAGCTTATTGCTCTGTTTAGCTTATTGTTACCCGTAGTTTCTTCATAAACCTGTTGGAATATATCTATTTTTTTAATAAATTAGGTGTCTCGAAATTTTAAGGATATAGTATAGATATTTTAAATTATATTTTAGAATTATTAATGTAAAAAAAAATAGATTTAAATAGTTTAAAAATTCAAAAATGAATATAAATCTGAGTTTTAGAAAATTATTTTAATGTGCATTTTTAGTTTTAGAAATTTTACATTTTGAGTTTAGAGATAAATTTGCTCATTTTTAGTTAAAGATAGTATTTAAATTTAGTTAATCTAATTAGTGTTTATTTGATTAAAATGTCGTTAGATGTTTTAAGTTGCTTAATTTTAGTTTTTAGGCGTATGCCATTTATGTGCTTTCTCCTTTGCATTAATTAAGATTTAGAGGATTCTACAAAATACCAAATTATACAAATATTCAAGCACCAGCGATACACAGAAACCGAAACAAGATTTTCAATCGTTCACACTTCGATGGGGAAAACGACTCTGGAACGATATGATTATTTATCCTTGGTCCAAAGGAAGTTTTCTGATCGATACTTTCCTGGAAATAAATATTAGATATGTAAAATGAGCTTATCACTTCTTACACGCAAGAGAAGTTTGCCGATTTGCTTTACTATTTAGTATATATATATATAATATATATATATATATAAATATATATACTATATAGTAATATATATATAATTGAACGACGAATCCAAATTTAGACGCCGTTGCCACCTAGGAATTTGCCGGGGAATGTGATAGTTACAATTATCGAGTTATATATATATAATTGAAGACGAATCAAATTTTTGGCGCCGTTGCCGGGGAATGTGTGTTACGATTATCGAGTTGAAGTTTGAAGATTAGTGCCTTGAAGACCCTTCCCCGTGAAGTTATCGTTGTTTGTGAATATATATTTTAAAATTCTATATTATTTTTCATTTTCTTTTATATAAAACTATAAAACTATAAAAAATACAAAAATATTTTATAAAATACCAAAAAATTGAAAAAAAAACAACCGTTGTGTCACTTGTGAAAACGGCTCACCTTTAGATTAACAAACTATAAGAGAGGTTTAAGGAGGGTTGATCCTACAAACTTCAACCCGAAAGGAGAAGGTTTTTAAAACGCTTCGCGCTTACCCGCTCCTCCGCTTCTTTGTGCGAGCTACCGTACACTTGTTCGATTATCGGTTACAAAAATAATTTTTTTCTATCTTGTTTTTAGTGCATGAGATCTCGTTCTAATTCTTCTAATCTATTTTCTCCGCTTAGAGACCCCGAGAGTCTTATTCGATGAAGGAATTTAGGTGAACTGTCATCTCTTTTCGACTTCGAAGAAACTATGAGCATTCCTCATAATAATCAGGGACCGCCTCCTGCGGGTCCCCCTCCTCAAAATAATAATGGTCCACCTCCGGTGGTGAGACCTAATGGGCCAGCTCCTGATCTCTGATCGATGGAGGAGTTGTGCCAACCGTCTATAAATGGACGGGACAGACCAATTGCCCCGATTCCAATTCAGGCTACAGATTTTGGACTTCGTCATCACATGATTCAACAAGTCTAAAATTCTTGCCAATTTCACGGATTACCGGGCGATGATGCGAATAGACATATTGACAAATTTTTGGAAGTCACCCAACACATGAAGCAAAATGGGGTCTTCGATGACGCCATACGTCTATCTCTCTTTCCATATTCCTTAACGCATCATGCTACCGCTTGGTATGATCGCCTTCCAAGGAATTCCATCCAATCTTTCGACGATATGATGAGGAAATTTCTCTCGAAATATTTTCCTCCTTCGATGGTGACTAAATTTAGGAACAAGATCACGAATTTTAGACAAGACCCGAACAAATCATTATTCGAGGCATGGGAGCATTACAAGTTGTCCATCGATCGGTGTCCAAACCATAATATGCTTCTAGTTACGCAGATTGATACGTTCTACAATGGTTTGACGTTAAGGCATCGGGACACCATCAATGCTGCAGCGGGAGGAACTTTTATGAAGAAAACACCGGAAGAGTGTTACGATTTGATCGAGAACATGACCGCTCACCATAACCATTGGGACACTTCAGCTACTCGAGACGAGACATCTAAGACTATCTCTTCTACTACTACTGCCGAGAGTCCAGAAGTTGTTCGACAATTAGAAATGATGAATAAGAATTTTCAAGATATGATGAAACAAATACAATCGGTCAAATCTGTGAGTCCGAAGTGTGAGACTTGTGGTGGTCTCCATTCTTTTACCGAGTGCCCAGCCGTCGGTGGCTACACTCATGAGGCCGCTTATGCTACTACGGGTAACCAAATATTCGGGGGGTAATTCCTACCAACCACAAGGTGACCGTAATATGCTTAGCTATCGCTCGAATAATTACCTCGGACCACCCGGTTTCAATCAACTAAATGTGCAAAATAATCAAAACCGATACAATCAGAATCTAGGAAATAACTTTAATCAAGGAAATCAGAATTATCAAGCTTCGAATAATCAAGTTCATGTTCAACCTTCAAATGAGTTATCAAACTACATAAAGATTAATGAGACTAATATGAGAGCCATGCAAAATCAGATAACTACATTGAAAACAGAAATGAAGAATGATTTTGAGACTTCGATGGCAAAACAAAACAATGACCTAAAAAACATGATGGCTGGTTTCTTTCAGATGCATAGTCCTTCGGGTTCAGGATCACTTCCTAGTAATACCATAGCTAACCCGAGAGGTGACTTGAAAGCTATTACTACCCGAAGTGGTGTTTCTTATGATGAACCTACGATTCCACCTACTTATTCTCCTCTTCCGAAGGAAGTGTTACGTGAACCAGAGGCGACAAAGGACAATGTGCAAACTACAAATTTAGGAAGTACCGCACACGTTTAACCTCTAGTTGTCCAAGTTCCAATTCTGAAACCTGATGTTGCTCCAAAGCCTAATCCTAAACCGTCAATTCCTTATCCTTCAAGACTTAACGACCAAAAGCTCCGTGAGAAAGCTAATAATCAAATGTTGAAGCTCCTTCAAATCTTTCAAAGGTTACATTTCGACCTTAGCTTGCGGATGCTCTTACTTCGCATAGCGACATAGCCTAAGTTCGCATCTACATTTTAACAGTCTCCTTAAGGTAATTAAGGAGAATTATTTGTAATTGGCAAATAACTCCATTAAAATAAGAATTGTTTCGGATAACGGGGCTCATAAAAAGTTCTTCGAAAAACTTTTGGAGACCGCCCGGCAAGTTTCTTATTTCCTGTGTGATTTTCTGGAGCTAGAATGGTGCTTAGCCTTAGCCGAATCTGGGCGCTAGCATCACCTTAATGCCATCTTTCCGTATGGAAAGAAGCTTTCAGCTCACCGAACTTACTCCGAGACTTCTCTGACACTAAAAAACTATACTCGAAACTCGCAAACGCGATCGAATACATGTGCTTATATCCGAGTTGTGTTTAAGTCCAAAGATGTTCATTGGAGAAGTAGATGAAAGCTTATCTACATTACTTCTTCTGCGACTTTTTGTCTGTAGTTGATCATGATTCAATCCTCGGGTTCCCTCATTCTCGGGGAGGCCTATTAGTCTCGTCTATTGAGGACGGCACGAGCATTAATCGATGTACACAATGAAGAATTAACTCTTCGAGTCAATGATGAAGCCATAACGTTTAAAGTCAGGTACATTTTGAGATACTCCCGTAACTATTATGATGAATCGGTTAATCAAATCAATATCATAGACGTTGCATGTGAGGAGTATGATCAAGAAGTGCTCGGATTTTCGGATAGTTCGACGAGTGGCAATCCCACTACTTCGGATCCTATCATTGCTTCTTCTTCCCCCTCGTTCACTCCTTTTGAAGGAGGAGATTTCATTTTGGAAGAGATAGAGACTTTTCTACATACCCCGAATGAGCTTTCTAATTTGGATGATGATTACTACGACACGGAGGGAGATATTATTTACATTGAGAAATTGTTTAATGAAGACCCTTCTCTGAATCTCCCTCCGATGAAGAATGGGGACCTTAAGCAAGTTGATGTTACTATGACGAAGCCTTCGATCAAAGAACCACCGGAACTCGAGCTCAAGGATTTACCGTCTCATCTTGAATACGCGTTTTTGGAAGATACTAATAAATTATCTGTTATAATTGCTAAAGACTTAGAAGGTGATGAAAAGGCCCGCCTTCTAAAGGTTCTAAAGTCACACAAGCGTGCCATCGCTTGGAAAATCTCCGACATTAAGGGAATTGACCCTGAATTTTGTACTCACAAAATATTTTAATGGAGAGATGATTTCAAACACGGCGATTCAACATCAAGATGGGTGAATCCAAAAATTCATAAAGTTATAAAAAAGGAAGTTATCAAACTCCTTGATGCCGGATTGATTTACCCTATATCCAATAGTCCGTGGGTAAGTCCCATACATTGTGTGCCTAAAAAGGGTGGAATGATCATAGTTGAAAATGATAGATAAATGGTGATACCTACACGATTATTTACGTGAAGGCATGAATGCATTTGACTACCGCAAGTTTAAAAATGACACTCGTAAAGAACCAAATCCCTCTCCGTTTCAGGAACCAAATGCTCCAAGAGACTCGCGGGAATGAAACTATTGTTCTCTAGATGGTTTCATCGGATATTTCATATTCCTATAACCCTAAGACCAAGAAAGACTGCCATCACTTCCCTTTGAGACGTTTGCATACCGAACAGCATGCCTTCGTTTATGTAATGCTTCGGCACGTTCACAAAAGGACAAGATGGCTATTTTTTCCCACGACATGACGAGGAAATTAATGGAGGTCATCCATGACAATGTTCTTGTCTTCGGGATTTCATTCTCTTCCTGCCTCAACCCAATTTATATCAAAATGCTCAACAGATGTGAAGACACTAATCTTGTTCTAATTAGGAGAACTGCCATTTTCTGTGAAAAGAAGGCATTCATTGTTCTAGGACATAAGATTTCAAAGTCCGGGATTAAGGTCGACAAAGCTAAAGTTGATGTTATAGCTAAACTCCCTCATTCGACTTCCGTCAAAGGCGTTCGAAGGTTTTTAGGTCACATCGGGTTCTATCATCGATTTATTCAAGAATTTTCTAAAATCGCCAGGCCGATGACCCATCTTCTTGAAAAAGATACCCCTTTCATCTTCTCGAACGAATATATTGAAGAGTTTAATACTCTTAAAAAGAAGTTAACCGAAGCTCCGATTTTAGTTGCCCCTGATTGGGACCTACCTTTTGAGATAATGTGTGATGCTAGTGATTTTGCGGTAGGTGCAGTATTGGGGCAACGAAAGACCAAACATTTTCAGCCTATACACTATGCAAGTAAGACCATGACGGATGCTCAAGCACATTACACTACTACGGAGAAATAATTATTAGCTGTAGTATATGCTTTCGAGAAATTCCAGCCTTACTTAGTCTTATCAAAAACCATATTGTATACGGACCACTCGGCTCTTAAGTATCTTCTTGCTAAGCAAGATGCTAAGCCGAGATTGCTCTGGTGGATTCTCCTACTCCAAGAATTCGATGTCGTTAATCGAGATAAAAAAGGAGCGGAGAATCTCGCGGCCGACCATTTGTCAAGATTAGAGAATCCTCATCAAGATGATCTTGAGAATAAGGAAATTAACGAAACATTACCTCACAAGACCGTCAGAATGATAACTATTTCATGGTGATTCACAAGTACCTTCCATGGTTTACCACATTGCAAATTACCATACAGGTAATTTTAAAGTAAAAGGATGTCGTCCCAACAAAAGAAAAAATTCTTTAAGGATGTAAAGCATTATTTTTGGGATGACCCCTACTTGTTTAGGATTTGTGCGGATCAAGTGATTAGACGATGTGTTTACGGCCAAGAAGCCGTTGATATCCTCACGACTTGCCATAATGGACCCCACCGGGGACATCATGTGCGAACACACCATTCTAAGAAAAGCTCATTGATTCTGTTTTCTATTGTCCGACTAATTTTATCAGCGATGCCAATGACATGGTAAATGTCTGTGACTCATGGTCAACTTCTAGCAAAATCTCGCAAAAAGATGAAATGCCCTAAAATGCAATTCAAGTATGCGAGATCTTTGACGTATGGGGCATCGACTTTATGGGCCCGTTCCCGTCTTCTCGAGGGAACAAGTACATTCTCGTGGCCGTTGACTACTTGTCTAAATGGGTTGAAGCAAAAGCGCTCCCCACTAATGATGCCCGAGTTGTCGTAAAATTCTTAAAATCTCTCTTTGCCCGATTTGGAACTCCTCGTGCTATAATTAGTGATCGCGGTACTCACTTTTGCAATGACCAATTCGCAAAGGTCATGCTTAAGTATGGAGTTACCCATCGTCTTTCTACCGCGTATCATCCACAAACTAGTGGACAAGTGGAGGTTTCAAATCGTGGTTTGAAACGTATCTTAGAAAGGACCGTAGGCGAAAATCAAGCTTCATGGTCCGATAAGTTAGATGATGCTTTATGGGCCTTCCGTACCGCATTCAAGACACCCATTGGGTGCACTCCTTATAAGCTTGTGTACGGAAAGGCTTGTCATCTTCCTATCGAACTTGAACACAAGGCCTATTGGGCCTTAAAGCATTGCAATTTTGATCTCAAGTCCGCGGGTGATCACCGGAAAGTTCAAATGAATGAATTAAATGAACTCCGGGATCAAGCCTACGAGAACTCTTTAATCTACAAAGAGAAAACAAAGAAGATTCATGACTCCAAGATTAAGAACCGCATTTTCAACGTTGGTGATCGAGTTCTTCTCTTCAATTCTCGATTAAAGATTTTCTCGGGCAAGCTCAAAACCCGTTGGACCAGACCGTTCACCGTTACTCAAGTTTTCCCTTATGGTACCGTCGAGTTATCTCAAACCGACGGACCAAACTTCAAGGTGAACGGTCATAGACTCAAACATTATTTTGGAGGGGACATACCACCTATGGTTGTCCCGGATCTCCAAACTTTCCCCATGGACCACTAAATTCGGGGTCGAGTCAGGCTCGTGACTCGGTTAACAAAAACAAGCGCTTCTCGGGAGGCAACCCGTGTTTCTATCTTCTTTTTCTATTTTCTAATAAGTGTGACGTGAGGAGGCTCGCCTCTTCCTTTCTCGTGTTTCGTGCTTTGTTTTGATTTCAGGATTGCCTAAATTTGTGAAGACGCCTCATGCCCTCGAAGGTTTTTGTTCATCGTTCACTCTGCTTCATTCCTTAAGCATGCTTATATATGGGAATCCGATATCCTAGATCTTATTGATTAACGTGTATCTATTAGCATAATTAATAAACGGCTTTAGATTTACGTAGAGACCCTTTTAAACATTGAGGACAATGTTTAGTTCTAGTATGGGGGGTATCTATCAATTTGATCTTACTTGCATTTGCTTTGTCTTCACGTAACCCCGTTTTGCCACCAAAAATACCAAAAATATGTGATTTTATGCCAAAATTAAAAAAAATTCAAAAATAAAATAAGTGTTTTGACACGAATTTTTGTCTTTTTGAGAATAAATTTTGACTTGATCGAGCATGTTGTGCTCTAGCTTGCCCCTTAACGTATATAAATTTAAGCTTTTGCTAGTCTTTTATACAATAAAGCTTTAAAACAAATTCTAAGCATGACATAGAAGCCAAGAGTTTGCAAGCTTATCATAATAGACATTAAAATATGCAAAGTTTGATTTTATTAAGAAACTAAGGCCATTTTCGCGGATCTTTTATTAAAGATTTTTAAATTAGCAAAGATGAAAATGATAAGTTATTTTTATATAAGTTAGATGCAAAGCGTGGAGTAGTTGGATCTCTTTAGAGCTCATAGAAGTTAATTGTGGCTTTTTGCTCTCATAAGCTTATTAACATTATATATTTGTTAAATAAATAAAGTTTCTTTGGGTTTTGCGAGTCTTAGTTTAAATCCCTTCGTAGAGATTCCTTCTGGTGAAATTAAGGTACACATCGAGGTTTTTGTTAGTTGTTGTGGGGAAATAGGCTAAGTCTCCGATTCCCATACAGGCTCGCTAACCGTTGTCTAGTAGTTAAAGACATCCGACAAGACTTGAAATTTGGCTATAATAATAAAAATAATAATAATAATAATAATAATAATAATAAAATATAAAAGTAATAAACCAAATCCGAATAAACTTCTGGTCATGGTCGGCTCGCATACCGAGAGAACAGATTTTCAAAAAGTCGAGGATCTCCTCGTGTGAAAAAGACTCCAAGACATGGAATGATTCGCATACCGATGTGGCAGTTGTTTAAAGGACCGGGAGGTTTAATAATGTTGCAATAATAATAATAAAGCCAAAATTTGACTCCGGGGTTATCTAAATAAAGCCTCCGTCTCTGGACTCATAGTTGAGTTGTTTCGGATGAAATAAAAAGGATAACCCCTAAATCATGCGAAATTAGAACCTTAATGTGGACTTTATTCTCACCATATCGTCTCTTTAGGAAAGGATTTCAAATTAATTATGGTCTAAACCGGGTTTACTTTATATGAATAGGCCATAATTTATTTGTCACCAATAATAAGAATAAAATCTTTGGAGGATTTGGGAATAAGGGAGCAGAAAGTAGCTTTGCGTACACAATTTGCGTTTATGAGTAGTGTTAGCATCTTAACTTGTATTTAATAATGATTTTGTTTTTAAGCTTGGTTTGGGGCGGGTGAAAAATCGAGGACGATGAATTTATCCTTTTAGTATTTCTTGTTCCGTGATCCTTAAAGTTATGATTGAAAAAAAATATATGATAATAATATTTGTATATATAAAAATGGTAAAACGAGGCATTTTAAACTAGTGATTTCTTAATCCCCTTAGATGAACACTTAGCTACTTTTTGAGGTAATTAGTCTAGGGGGTTGGAATTTTTAGTTTTCTATGTGTGTATATGACATTGCGTGAGGACATGACAATAGCTTAGTATGGGGGATTTTTTGATGTGTTTAATCACATATTAATTTCCCTTATTAAAACGAGCTTAAAAGACCAAAAATGTATAAAAAATACATTGTATATGTGTATTTTATTAATTATGTTGTGTAGGTAACGGATATTCAAATAAGAACAAAAACAAAGGTAAAACGGACAAAACCGAGCACGAGATTAGAAGAGCGTGAGAAAACAAAAACCGAGAGCGTGTACATTTTTAAATGGGCCAACTCGTACCCGATTAATGGGCCAGGTCAGCCCATTAGCTCTGGAATAATATTATTCATAAGCCTAAAATGAAACTTAAAGTCCAAATATCCAAATCCATTTAATCAAGTCCAAACAAGGCCCAAGTAATGAAACAAAAAAGCCCAACACCACAAACACCTTGACCCAAGTTAAAACAATAAAAACTCCGCCTTCAATTACTGTACATCCTCTTTGTTAGGATTTATGTTTTCCTAACTTAGTACCGACAGTACAAATAGTTAGTACTGATAGTTATAGTTAGTACCAACAGTACAAAATGTAAGTGTTGATCAAATAGTTAGTACTGCTAGTAGAAAATAGTTAGTACCGTTTATGAGATATGTGTGAGATATTTTAGGAAAAGATATGTATGTGATTTGTAAGTTAGTTAGGGTTTATCCTTAGTTTATAAAAGGATTCCTATTGGCATAGTTAGAGATACGACTTCAAGATATCTCACAGCAAAAATCATATCTAGTTAGTTAGTAATATGTATTCATTTAAAGCAGATTAATAGAAGTTATTATTCAGTTTTACATTGTTTTTCTTAGTACTTGTGTTGAGATTCCGCATCAACATATAGTATTCATAATTAGTGTTTCTATATAGTCAATTGTATTTATACGTCTTGGCTATCATCCTTAATAGGCTGTAGAGATCTATTCATTAGGGACTCACAAGTTCCACTTGAGGATATCTATCACATACCCACTGTAGTGGTAATATTCACTTACTTATTTCATTCTATGATTATGAGAGGTGCAGTGGCTGACTTTCACAAACTGGAAAACTGTTTGTGAATGTTAGTCCTATACCCCACATCAAAGTTATTTTCACTCCACACATCCTAAAGCAGACATATTCTTAGGAGTATCCAAACTCAAGCATTCAAACATGAAGCAAACTTATATAAAAAGGTTTCTAGAACTCTATGCTGTTTTGTTACTATGTTAAAAGCAAGGAGGAAATAATCATAAGGACTTCCAACACTGTTTATTTGCTTGTTTCCTGTCTCAACATGAACCCAAGAAGATTTCAAAAGCTCTTTAAGATAAAAGCTGGGTTGATGTTATGCAAGAATAATTGTTGCAGTTTAAGATACAGAAAGTTTGGGTCTTAGTAGATTTGCCTTATGGGAAGAAGGTTATCGGTACAAAGTGGGTTTATCGAAATAAGAGGAGAAAGAGGATATTTTGTCATAAACAAAGCAATGTTATTTGCTCAGGACATAGGCAAGAGGAAGGAATAGACTATGATGAGGTTTTTGCTCCTGTGGCCAGACTTGAAGCCATTAGGATCTTTTTGGCCTTTGCCTCATATATGGGCTTTATAGTCTATCAAATGGATGTGAAAAGTGCCTTCCTTTATGGGAAAATTGATGAAGAGGTATATGTGTCTCAACCACCAGGTTTTCTAGATCCCAAATATCCTCAGAAAGTATACAAAGTTGTAAAAGCTCTCTATGGGTTACATCAACTAAGCTCACCAGAGCCTGGTAATGCCCTACTTTATCTACTTTCTTGATGAAGATGCTACAGAAAGAGTACCATTGACAAAACTCTCTTCCTAAAAGAAGGACAAACATGATATCAACTAGTTCCAAGTCTACTGTGGAATGAATCATCTTATAGGTCTACAAAGAAATCTTGGTGTGATAAGTGTGAAGCATTCAAGAAAGTAGATTTTAGAGTGAGTTCAATGGAGAGCCTCACTTCCTTCTTGGATTACAATCAATACAGAATGAAGATGGTATCCTTATCAGTCAGGATAATATTTTTGTAGAAATCCCTAAAGAAGTTAACTTCTGCAAAATGTTAAGACTGCTAGTACACCAATTGAGACTCATAAGCCTTTAGTCAAGGATGAGGAAGCCAGTGATGTGGATGTCCATCTCTATAGGTCCATGATTGGCTCTTTAATGTACTTGACTGCTTCTAGACCTGACATTAGTTTTGCATTTGGCTTGTTACTAGGTTTTCATGTCAATCCCAAAGTCTACCCATCTAAGTGTTGTCAAGAGAATTTTTAGGTACCTAAAGGGCAAACCAAACACAGGGTCTTTGGCGTTATCCTAGAGTGTCTTCATTTGACCTGGAATCTTACTCAGATAGTGACTATGCAGAGCAAATCTTGACAGGAAATCCACAACAGGAGGTTGTCAATTTCTTGGTAGGAGACTCATTTCTTGGCAATGCAAAAAGCAACCATATGGCTAGTTCTACTATAGAAGCCAAAGTATGTTGCTGCTGCAAAGATGCTGATGGGCAAGTGTTGGTGGAGTTCAAAATCAAATGTTAGACTATGGGTTCAACTTCATGAACACAAAGATCTACATTGATAATGAAAGCACCATTTGCATTGTAAAGAATCCAGTATATCATTCCAAAACAAAGCACATTGCTATTAGGCATCATTTCATAAGAGATGCTTATGAAAAGAAACTCATTCAGGTGCTTAAAATCCACACTGATGACAATGTAGCTGATTTACTCACCAAGGCATTTGATGTTAGCCGGTTTCAGTTCTTGGTTGTTACAATTGGGATGATAAATCCATAAGCTGCATTGGTTAAAGGGAGGCAATATGCTGATTTGTATAGTTTGTATGAAGAAACAAGTTAACCATAGGTGATGCTTTTCCAGAGGTTTTATAGCATTTAGAGGGTCATTGAGAAGAGTTAATGATGGTACTGAAGCACTTCTAATACTTCCATTGTTCATTCTTTGGTTGGACAAAGTTAGTACCGCCAGTGCAAAGTTAGTACCGCTGGGCAAAGTTTGTACCGCTATAGAGACGTTGAAGAAAAATACCGCCAGGGGTACAAAGTGTAAATTGAAACGGTTTCCTTGAAATTAGGTCTCCTAAACCTATATTAAAACCCAGCTCAATTGCACAGTTTTCCCTTCCTCGCAGCAAATCTCTCTAAACTACATTCATATTTACAAGCCAATAGACCTCTCTTCATGACGATCTCTCTTTCAAGTACAATGGCTGTTCTAGATTCATGTCCGAAGCACAACATGGTCGCATATTTGGAAAAGACTGAAGGGAATGCAGAGTTTCACGAGATCATTGATTTTCTTAAGCGAAGTTCAATTCATCATGCTCTCACTGTAAGTCCTGTTGTATCTACTACATTTGTTGAACAGTTTTGGACGTCTGCTAAGTCCAAAACAATCAACAATGTTAGGCACATTACTGCCAAAGTAGCTGGCAAGTCTGTGTCTATTTCTGAGGCATCAATAAGAAGTGATCTTCTTTTTGATGATGCTGATGGAATAGACTCTTTACCTAATCAGGCAAATTTGAGGCTATACATAGCAATAAGGTATGAGGGGGGATATAACAGTGTTAACAATTTAAATAAAGCTTGTTTTCCACCCTAAATGGAGGTTTTTATTTCATACAATTAATCATTGTCTTAGTTCAAAAAGCACCTCTTGGGATCAAATTCCTACTAACATTGCCACTGCTGTCATCTGCTTAACATCTAATCAAAAGTATAATTTTTCTAAATTAATTTTTGATGGTATGCTTAGACATCTAGATGCTAAGAAAAAGTTTGTAATGTACCCACGTTTTATTTCTATCTTTTTAGGTAAACAACTAGTTGATGTGTCTGTACCTTTAGATCATTTCCCTGTAAATACTTTAACTAGTAAAGTTTTTTCTTTTATGGTTAAGAAGGGTAAGCATTTCTCAGGGAAAGTAACCCCTTTGTTTGCCTCTATGTTGGTACAACCAACTCAGGATGAGGGTGCTTCTTCAGAAAGACCATCTGAAGCACTACCTACACCCTCCCCTGCTCCCACTAGTGAAGTACCTTATGAGCCACAGACTGACTCATCCCCTGCTCAAACTAGTGAGGTACCTATTGAGCACCAGCCTAACCCATCCCCAAGACCTTCACCCACTAATACTATTCCTGCTTCTATCCCAGAAACTTCTGGTGATAACCTTGGAGGTCATTCATCCAGTGATAAATCCCTTTCAGGGAATGAGGGTGACATGACTATCCAAGGTGTCTATGATCTTTGTCTATCTTTGTGTAAACAGGTTTCAGATCAGGCCAAGGAAATCCAAGCCTTGAAGGCTCAGATCACAAAGCTAAAGAAGCAAGCTAAACCTGTCATCAAACACCATAAAGCATATCTGAAAACAGACATCCATCGATCATCAAACTCCTAAAGAAATAAGTGTTCGAGAATTGCTACTTCAGGAGAAACTTCATAAAGCTTTACAAGCCGTTTGTGAAAAGTTAAATCAACAAGAGCAAGCAACTAATGTTAGTACTCATACTCCCGAGCCTTCGCGACGTTTCAATTTTATTTACGATGATGACGATGATGACGAGGAGAGTACTATTCCTTTGAATCATGAAATTATTTCACCAAATTCCTTTGTTATTGCAATCCACACCTTCTTACCGACTATGAAGCCCGAGGACCTCTCTCCTCATGGGAGGATGTAGTTTCTTAGCATTATTCCTGAAAAGGAATACGGACGAATTCATAAAAGTCTAGTGTTGAGGACCTGGTATCTAATCCCAAGTGAGTCGAGGATACCGATCGCGACAATGTCTGTGAGTGTTGATTGCCCTTTTTGTGATGATTCTTCCCCTCTTGACGTTTTAGGGAGTAATTCCGTGACTTTCTCTAATCCTCTTCGATTCTAATGATGATTTTACTCTAGTGATGACGAGTCATTTCCTGAGGAGGATGTTCTAAAGGAAAATTTTAAAATTTATTCGAATCCTCTTTTTGAATTTGATGATGAGTACATCTCTAGTGATTGTAATCACCTCTTTTTTATTGAGGGTGTTAGGAGGAAATCAGAGAGAAGGGATCTTATGTTTCATAACCTTGATGAGCAGGCTTTGATAGTCACACCTCTTTCCGATGCTAATGAGGATGAGTGTTTTGACCCAGGAGGCGATATTGATAAGATCAAGCTTGTCTTACAAGTGATTCAATTCCACCGAGAATTGATGGTGCCGATTTTGATTCGGAGGGAGACATTCTTCTACTCGAGAAGTTATTAAATAATGATATATCATTTCCTCTCCCTCCGAAAGAACTTCATTTTGAGGGACTTAAAGTAATAAAATCTTATATTCCTCCGGATTTTGAGGACGATTATTTTGACTCAGAGGGAGACACAATCTATCTTAAGAGTTTGCTTATTAATGACACTATCCCTAATCTCCATCCTGAGGTGTTTTTTGATCATGACCCAAAAAGCTTAAATGATGAACCTGATAATGATGATTTGAAGAATATGATCAAAGTTTTCGACCCCGGGATTCATGAGAAAATTATTGCTTCGACATATGTGAGGTTACCCTTTGAGGATCGCCATTATTTTCCCCTCACATTTGTTATCAAAATTCTTCTTCTTTTTTTACCTATTCTTGTGATTTTCTTCTCTTTTTCTCTATTAGGGAGTGAGGACACCATTTTTTGACCCTAATATCTTTGCTTATAGTGTTTGATTCCTTGGAGCGGTGGATTGAAAGTCCGATGATGATTTTTCCATTCTTCTATTTCTGCCCAAGGACAAAGGAATTCGGGGAGAGTCAAGCTAGAGACTCGCACAAAAACAAGCGCTTCTTGGGAGGCAACCCGTGTTTCTATCTTCTTTTTCTATTTTCTAATAAGTGTGACGTGAGGAGGCTCGCCTCTTCCTTTCTCGTGTTTCGTGGCTTGTGTTTTATGTCCAGGATTGCCCGGATTATAAAGACTCTCGTGCTCGTGGTTTTGTCCATCGTTCACTCAAGCTTCAATCCTTAGCATGCTTATATATGGGAATCTGATATCCTAGATCTTATTGACTAACATTTATCTATTAGCATAATTAATAAACGGCTTTAGATTTATGTAGAGACCCTTTTAAACATTGAGGACAATGTTTAGTTGGGGGGTATCTTTCGATTCGATCTTACTTGCTTTTGCTTTGTCTTTATGTAACCCTGTTTTACCACCAAAAATAGCAAAAATATGTGATTTTATGCCAAAATTTAAATTTTTTTCAAAATAAAATAAGTGTTTTGACACAAATTTTTATCTTCCCAAGAATAAATTTTGACTTAATCGAGCATGTTGCGCTCTAGCTTGCCTCTTAACCTATATAAATTTAAGATTTTGATAGTCTTTTTTACAAGAAGCTTAAAAACGCGAATTCTAGCTTGAAAGAGGCAAGAGTTTGCAAGTTTCCATAATAGACTTTAAATATGCAAAGTTTGATTTTATTAGACTAAGCATTCGCGGATCTTTTTATTAAAGATTTTAAATTTACGAAGAACGAAAAATGATAAAGTTTTATATAAGTTAGATGCTAAGCGTAGAGTAGTTGGATCTCTTTAGAGCTCATAGAGGTTAATTGTGGCTTTTTGCTCCTATCAGCTTAATAAATGTTATATAATTTTTGTACAAATAAAGTTACTTTGGTTTTTGCGATTCTTAGTTTAAATCCCTTCGTAGAGATTCCTTCTGGTGAAAGTAAGATACACATCGAGGTTTTATCAGTGTTGTGGGGAAATAGGCTACCGATTCCTGACAGCTCGCTATCGTTGTCTAGGTAGTTAAAAGACCACAGGACTTGAAATTTGGCTATAATAATAATAATGTAATAAATCAAAGCCGAAATAAGACTTCTGGATCATGGTCGGTTCACGCCCGATGTGATAGTCGTTTAAAGGGTGGAGGTAATAATAATAATAATAAGAACTATGGGCTGATAAAAGTTTACAGTCTCTGGTCGGTTCGCTGCCGATGTGACAGTCTTCAAAAGAAGGCCTATAGTAAGAATAATAAATCCGAGACTGATAAAAGTTTACTGGATCATGGTCGGCTCGCATACCGATGTGACAGTTTTCAAAAAGGCCGAGGATCTCCTGGTCAAAATAAGACTCCTGGACCATGGTCGGCTCGCATACCGATGTGGCAGTGGTTTAAAGGAACGGGGGGAGGGGGGGGGGGTTAATAATGTTGCTATAATAATAATAATAATAAAGCCAAATCTCGACTCCGGGGTTATCTAAATAAAGCCTCTGTCTCTGGACTCGTAGTTGAGTTGTTTTGGATGAAATAAAAAGGATAACCCCTAAATCATGCGAAATTAGAACCTTAATGTGGACCTTATTCTCACCATATCGTCTCTTTAGGAAAGGATTTCAAACTAATTATGGTCTAAACCGGGTTTACTTTATATGAATAAGGCATTAATTAATTTGTCACCAATAATAAAAATAAATAAAATTCTTAGAGGATTTAGGAAATAAGGGAGCGGAAAGTAGCTTTGCGTACACAATTTGCATTTATGAATAGTGTTAGCATCTTAACTTGTATTTAATAATGATTTCATTTTTAAGCTTGGTTTGGGGCAGGTAAAAAAATCAAGGACGATGAATTTATCCTTTTGGACTCTATTGTTTCTTGTTCCGTGATATAAAAAAAAATAAAAAAATAAAAAATAAAAATAAAATAAATAATAATAATAATAATAATAATAATAATAAATGTATGCACATATATAAAAATGGTAAAACGGGGCGTTTTAAACTAGTAATTTTTTAATCTCCTTAGATGAACACTTAGCTACTTTTCGAGGTAATTAGTCTAAGGGGGTTGAAATTTTTAGTTTTCTATGTGTGTATATAACATTGCGTGAGGACAAGACAATAGCTTAGTATGGGGGATTTTTGATATGTGTTTAATCACATATCAACTTTCTTTATTAAAACGAGCTTAAAGGATCAATAATATATGAAAAATATATTGTATATGTGTGTTTTGTGAATTATGTCTTGCAGGTAACGGATATATCAAAAATGGACAAAAAACGAAGCCAAAACGGACAAAAATGAGCACGAGATTGGAAGAGCGTGAGAAAGCGAAGCCGAAGGCGTAATCATATTTAATGGGCCAACCCATACCCGTTTTATGGGCCGGGTCAACCCATTAATATATGAAATACACTAAGCCCTTTTATAAAATAAAGTCCAAAATACCAAGTTCCTTTAAATCCTAATCCAGTCCAAAATCCCTTCCAGGCCCAAGATTGAATAGAAAGCCCAAACCATACCCTGACCCAAAGTCAAAACAATAATCACGCGCCTTTTTACTATAGATCAGCTCCCACGTTTTTTACACACAACGAAACACAGGGTAAACTCCACCTCTCCACACCCCAAGTGCTTCTAGAAGCCAAAGCCTGACACGTCTGACATGACTTAAGCCACACTGGCAATCCTAAAGCATTTCATTGGTTGAGAAACGTAGAGGTGATCTAAGGGTTAATTTAAGGGCCAAGATTGAAGCTTATGGGACGCTCCTCAAGGCCTAGAAGCTTCCCTCTTCGACTATAAATAGATGATGCATTCACACAATTAGGGGAGCAGTTTTTATATAGCTTTTTAGTGTAATGTTTAGCTTATTATAGTTTTTTTAATGTAATTTCATTTTAATGCTTGTAATCTTTTCAGAATTAATAAAATTTCAGTATTTCTTTTAATTGTGTTTTGAATTCATGTTTTACTCTTATGCAAATTTGTCTAAAATGAGTTTGGATTTCACCTAATAAGCTCAATAAGCTCTTTTTACTAAATAAGCTAATACTTATTCAGTTAAGCTAGCTTATAGCTTAACTGAATAAGCAGTTTACTCAAATCCACTCAAAATAACTGAATAAGCCATTTGGAAGATAAGCCAGACCAGGAAGGGCTTATAGGGCTTATTCAGAGCTTATTTTGTAAGCTAGCTTGTAGATTTAAGCTCTGTTGAGCAATTTTGATCCCTGTTTGAGCTGGGATCAAGGTACATGTTCCTTTACTCTTTTTAGCTTAATTTCTTTTACATTTCTAATATGCTTATCATTGTTGCTTTTATGCTTATTCTGTCTAGTAGCAGCTTAATATGTCTAATTTTTAGTTTAGATATAGCTTGTTTTGAATCTGTCCATTTAATAGTTAAAATTGCTTAATTAGAGGTTAATGCTGCTCAAATAGCTTATTAGAGTAGCTTATTGTTTAATGCTTATTCTCTTTAGATTTTTGCTTAATTGTCTTCTATAATCATTATGCTTAATCTGTTTTCAGAATTCGAGGGGTTTTAAGATCTTTTCTAGCTTTAAATTAGTTTTTCAAATTTTAAAGGGGTGTTTGGGTTAAGAAGTATTAACAAGGTAAAAAGTCTTGCAGGTTGTTTTAGTCATCTTAATGAATTTCATAAGTTCTTAATAAGTCTTAAATCTAGTTTTCATTAGCTTAGAAAAGGTTTTGTCAAAGTTTTTAAGTTTTTCTTATCAAAAGTTCAAGTCTGTTGGTTTTAAGGTCTTCAAAAAGCTTATTTGTGAAAGATCACTTAAGGAATGGTTTGTGTGCTAAAAATGAGTTTCTAATGCATAAATAAAAACCTGTTTTGAGTTATTTGGTTTTGGATAATTCTTTTGAGCAAATTTAGATAAAACAGTCAAGTAGGTTAGAATTTAGTTTATGCTTAAATGTCCTTTTTATGCAGATCATTAGAGGCCTTATTCTAGCTTAATATAGGTTGTTATCTATTGAATTTAGCTCTTTGTAACCTGGTTTCAATCTGTTTTAAGTTTTTAAGTAGTCAATAGTAGCTTTTGAGTCTAAATTTTTAGCTTAAAGTTGTCAAATTATCTTTGAAAAAGCCAAAAAAACAACTAGTGTAATATGCCATTTTAAATTTCACCTTTCTAGCTTATTTCTTATCCATTGTGCTTAATTCCTGCTTATTTGAGTCATTTGAGTCCAGTTCTTAATCTGTTTTTTGCTTTTTAGCCTATTCTCATTGCTTATTAGCCTTACATTTTAGCTTAAAGTTAGTAAAAAGTCCCTTAAAAGTCTGTTGAGTCAAACTGTCTTAAATACATTTTACATGTTTTTCAGCTTATTTGGTTTGCTTATTTCTTAGTATTAGTGCTTATTAGGTCTAGGGTCTAGGTCTGCTTCAGCTTATTTGCTTTTCTAATTGCTTTTTGAGTCCAAGAATCCAAATAGTTTAAGTTAAATGTCATTAAGTCTTAATAAGTAAATCTGCCATTTTCTTCTATGCTTTTTCTTGCTTATTAATAAGTTTCAGCAATAAGTCTCTTTATTAAAAGTGCTTATTTTTACTTATTCTTTAGCTTTTTCAAAAAGAAAATAAAAAAAATGTTTTCCCAAAAAGGTAGGTCACAGGACTCGAACCTGTGACCTCCCTCACACAACACACACGTCTTAACACTGCGCCCTTGGGTCTTTTTCATTTACACTTTGCACTATTAATTTCTTATACAGGTTTTCAGTTTTAAGCTTATTGAGCTTATTGATTTTTAACAGCTTATTGATAAGAGATTTTTCATCCATTTTTCTTTGTAAACCTCATTTTTAGCTTAAAGTATTTTTAGGAATTTTCTTAAAATTTTAAGATTAAGTTTAGTATTTTTAATTTAATTTTTAGTATTATTTAGTTTAAAAAATAGTTTTAATTAGTTTAAAAATTCAAAAAAAATATTTTCTGTGTTTTAAAAAATAGTTTAATGTATTTTAGTTTAGAAATTTGCATTTTGAGTTTTTAGAGATTTAGTTTGTCATTTTTAGTTAAATAGTTAGTTAATTTTAGTTATTAATTAGTCTTTATTTGATTTAAATGTCGTTAGGTTTATAAATTGTTTTAATTTCTAGTTTAGCGTGCCTTTATGTGCTTTCCCTTTGCGTTTTTAGTTTTAGAATCCAAAATTCAAAATATTGAATATTCATGCACGCGATCACGAACCGAAACAAGATTTTCAATCTTCACACTTCGTCGGGATATGACATCCGGGAGATAAAATATTGTTTGTCCTCAAGCAATTTTTATATCAAACAGGATACTCTCTATACTATTACTTATTTGGTATTTTAAGATATATATATTTTATATAGACTAAATCACATCGAACCATAAGCGCGAATGTTATAAATAGATCTATTTGGGATTGACATCCCCGTTCGGGTAAGTCATCCTCACTGTGCCGGTTTGCCGGACAACGGACGTATACCATGTCGGATTTGGGATGTTTTGGGTTAAACATCATCACGGGCAATGTTGGCAATTTATATTGCAAGTCATACATGTCGAGCTTCAGTGTCATGAGCTTAGGGAAATGTAATTGCATTTTTGTGATAGTAGTATGTGTTGCTATATCACGAGGAAAATATTAACTAAACGTCACTGATTGGTAAATAATTTTTATGGTACTGCGAGTGAAGCAGTGGATAATACATTCATTTGATCCTAAATCTACAAGTACATTTTATGATATTGTGTACATCACAATTATCATACATACATTTTGAAACATGCGGCCAAACTTTACATACGTTACCTTTTTTGTGCTATTTTAACGATTGGAAATTGTCCATACTTTACAAATCTATGTTTTAACATACATTTTTTGTGACTATTTACAATGGACTGAAATGTTTTAGGCACACTTTGCAAAGCTTTGGCGGTTCACATTTCTATACTTAAACAAACATAAATGGGGAACTCACACAACTTTATGTTGACTCACTTTTAAAGTAATTTTTTCTCAAGCAGTGAATTAGATGTTTGGCTTAATTCAATTGTATTGGGATCGAAACAATACATAGATTAACTTTTCAAACACCACGTTAGAGGTTCGTTCTTCTCATAACAGCTTGTGGCAAAGTACTTCAATGAAGTAACAACTCCCAGAATATAATTTCCCCTCGCGGGTCCCCAATTTGGGGGTGTTTACCAGATATCGGTATTCAGAGTCCAAGGTTATCACGCAGAACTAGGTTGCATAATTACCTATACTAATATCACTGTTTTCACCACACATTGCATTCCCACTCAAACTTTTTAATAATGCATACACACTATTTGCTTCTACTCTGCTTACGTGACTTATATATATAAATATCTATATATATATATATATATTATATATACTATTATATTATATATATATCTGGTGTGGTGTGTGTGTCTATACTTACCCCTCCTAGCTACAATTTTACACTTATATAAAGACGTTAATATATAAAATACTTCAGAACATTCTTGATGATGCAAATAATACTATTACTCGTACATGTTTCCAAAACATCTCTGAACATTAATCTTACCTTACATGATAAAATTTACCATCATCCTCTTCAGCACTCAACAATCAGCTTATACCATCATCTATTCATACCATGATACACCCATTTCATCATAGTCCACGCTTTCATCTCCTGCCATTAGTGCATAATCTTCATCACCATGCCATTCCTGCTTCTATCCTCTGCTTCTCTCCTACGCATCACATTTAACAACATCCATACCGCACCATATCTGACACGGTTTCACTATAGATGGCGATTTAAGATAAACTTTGGCCTTTGTGTAGGATATGATTAGCACCTAAATATGAGTCCTGTCTCTCTGCTAGAGGGAATCTAGGACTCCCGATCGATATCAGGTGGCATATCATTGACCAGGGGCTTTCCGATCAGGGGCTCACCTCAAAGCACGTCGCTGTATTGCCTTTTTCTACAGCGCCCGTTGTGAGGATCACTAGCCAACCCAGAGAGGCCAATGATGGCCTGCATATGGGAATTTTTTAGGAGTAGCCCATAATAGGAATGACATAGCCTTGAGACATTATGGTAGTACTTCTGCTGAAGCAGAGAAAGCTTCACTACCGCTAGATTCAAGTCTACGGACTGGCAATCGAGGAAGGCTCCTCGTAAACTCCCACAGAGAGACAGACTCGTATTAAAGATTAAGCAACAGTTTACGCTCGCGGTTCAGAAGTCCTCAGAACCGTCCGCCAACGAGAGGACTTCAAGAATTACATGGAGCTCGTGACCAGTCAATACGGACAGCGCTCATCGACATCTATCGCTTCTCTGATTTATGTAACTACGCTTGTATGGGAGATTTGTAGTATGAAGAAAACATGTAGCGTCTTTTGGTGGGAAGAAACAATAAACCCCAATAAATCTTCTCAACGGTTTTGACATTTTTATGTCCATCTTCATCTTCAACTCTACTTAATTCATTGGCAAAGCCACTTACTAAAATATTAGATTTTAAATGAAACATTTTACTCTCACATGCTAAACCAATTTACTATCATTGCAATTATTCCCAACCCAACGTTTTATAAACGACAGTACAATCACTTCTATCATCACTTATAAACTACTCGTCGAGTCTCTTAATATTCACAAAATAAATAAACTACGTTCTCTTCATCACGTTAACGAGTAATCTATACTATTTTGGCAAAAAAAGAGTATAGCATCGTTAAGCCCTTAGATCATTACTACATAGGCCTGATCACCGCCTATGTACAAATTCCAGAATGTACCAGCCACTGCTGGAAAAGTAGTTACCTTAATAAAGTTTTCGTCAAAAACATCAAAATTTCCTATTTATAATTCTCCAAGGACAACCCACCGACAAGTCTAAAACCGTCCGTCATCAAGGAATTGAGACACGTACCAATGTGATTCCACCTTAAGATAGCAAATTGACTTAGCACGTATTAGGAGAATTAAGACAAGTATATACACCTCTTCATCAATGCTATTCCAGAAGGCAACTCAAACTAAATTGCGGGACACAATTCTTTTTACATCAATAAATATTCAACTATTTATTTTAAACTTTTACGCGTTCACTTTTAATTAAATCGCTTAGTTAAATCGCGTAAACAAAAAATCAACATTTAACGTAAATGGGCATCAAACTAAAATAGTTTACGTTCAAAAAGTGTTATAACATTATTAGAAGTATAACTTATAACATTTCATGATTTATTTTCGTACTTTACGTAAAACGCATCCGGTTCGCGTTTTAGGCATCCATGCATGCATGTAACCACATAAACACTTTTATACTTCAACAAATACCACCATAATACCCAATACCCAAAATTTATAAATTATACTCACCCACATTCACCCATATCCAGTTATACACAAACACACTTCATACATTCAAGAATTAAATCACAAACAACCCACTAACTATTAAACAATGTTAACCATTAACCAAGGGATCATCTTCAAGCTTTATCCAAGGGTTTTTAAGGAAAAATTATGCCCCCCATGCTCTCTTGTAGTTCGGCTGAATCCAAGGAAAAGAAGAGTAAAAAACAAACATGTTAAACTTGTCATATCATTCTTACACAAAAGCAACTCATGACAACCTTACTTACACAAATCAAGCCCTAAATCTATTTTAAACTATTAAGACCTTGCCTTAGGTGTCCCCTAACCGGTTACCATAAAGAAACAAACTAAAACCATTGTTAGTTTATGTAGAATGGTATTTCACTTCATGTTTTGCTATAAATAGGATCAATAAAGTAAAGGAAACTCACACACTTCATTTACAAGCATAAAACTCAAACTATTTCCTCTCTTGCTCACCCTTAGCTCACGGCTCACTCTCAACACTCATATACAATTCATAGTTTTGATTTTACAAGTATTTCAAGTGTTCAAGGTTCATTGTTAGGCATATCTTAGGTGTATTGGAAGCTTGGTTAATTGGTTACAAGGGTTTAATATCAAGAAGAAAGCTAGGGTTTCTATTATTGAAATTAGGGTTTTCTTGTTTTGGAAGCTTGGGTTTTCTTGATAAGTTAGGGTTTGGACTTTGTTTCTCTTCATCATCCATCTTGTTAACGTCTTCTAAGAACCCTAAACTTTTCATATTATTAATTTCATGTTTTATATAATAGTTATATAGTTAATCATCACCTAAGGTATTTTATAAGTTTATAAAATGGATTTTTCACATGTTTATGGTTCGAACTATATATTTCATATATTGTTATGATGTTAAAAAACTTGTTAGAATGAAAGAACACACATTACACAAGTATTGGTTAATTTATAAAAGGTATATATAAATTAATTGTTGAAAAGTTTATTTAAAAGTTATAAATAAATAAATGTGAAGACTTGTTATTCTTGGACATATTCTTGGACATATATTAGAGGACTATAAATATACACAAGTTAGTGTATTAATCATATTAGAGGACTTGTAGTAATTATCTTGTTAAAGAGATTATAAAATAAACTTATAAATATAAATAACCCAAACAGTTTGCACTTTCTATTTTAACTTGAATTTTTATAAAATTTGGAATTATTTTATAAAAATAGTACATCTCATTAGGATCGTAAGCATATAAAGAACTCGAAAATCTAAATTATAAAGAAGAAGTTATGATATTTACAAGATTATACGTAAAAGTGTTTTTTATAAAAGTATTTTTATAGAAACTACAAAGTTTTTGAATCTGATAAGAATGTAAACTCATTTTTCTGTTAAAGTATAACTTATGAGGATTTCAAAACTATAAAGTACGCCAAGAATGGATTTAAAACGAAGAAGTTACGTTATTTACAAGTTTACGATAAAAAAATATTTTTATAAAAGTACTTTTATAATATGTTACTGTTTATAACAGTGGGTTTTTGGAAGATATTTTTTTAGATAGAACTTTTAGTTACGAAGACATGGACATAAGAATCACTAAAACCCGAATTAAAACGAATGAGTTATGATTTTTACGAGATTACAACAATTAATTATATAAAAGTAGTTTTATATAATTTTACAAAAATAGTAAAAGTTAATGTTCATCAATAGCTAAAATATCATAAATATAATATTTTGATATATTTCATAAAACGGAGTTAAAACGAAAAAGATATAATATTTATATAACCTTATGCACTATTTTTATACTTGTGCATTATTTTTGTGAAATCAATTAAACTAATTATATAATATTATTATATAATTACATAAAGGTGTTAAAACAATTATTATTTATAAACAATCAATTGTTGGACATATATAACATTTTTACAATTACAAATACATGAACATTATTTTACAAAGTACAAATTTATATTTGTTGGGATTTATAGATTTGATGATACAAAAGAAACAAGTAATAAAACAAAAGGACTAAAACGAAAAGAAGAATTTTGCATATGATAAAGGATTCTAGAAGATCTCCTTAAGAAGATAAAAGATAACAGAAGATAAAGCTTAATGTTTAAAAGATTTAGTTATCTAATGTTTATTCTTTGTAAACCTAGATATCTCTATTATATAAAGAGATATAGGCGTGTAGGTTTAGGTGTGCAAAAACGTGTGTGTGTATGTACACTGGTTTAGAGATGTAGACGTCTAGTAGTTGTGTGGTGTAGCCTCAAGGTCAAGGTAACTTGATCCCTGTTATTGTTGAGTAACACGATCTATACTGATCATATAGATTTGAGGCTTGGTGGAAACGTATGATAATAAAACCTTGTTCAATAACTTTGATGTTCTTATTTATATTCCGCTGCATATTGTTATCATTGTTATGTTAATCCTAGATGTAAGTTCTAAACAAACTGAGCTTAAACGATCACAACATGTGGTATCAGAGCCATGTGGCTCTCGATCTAGGATACTACAAGGTGTTTTTGTGTCAATCTTATGAAGAAAAGAAGTCGAATTTTCTGTTTTTGATTTTGTGCAAATTCGATGAAGTTAGGGTTTTTGCAAACACTAAATCGATAAAACTAGAAGTTATTTATTCGTCCATTCAAGATCAAGATTGTATTGGTTTGGATCATTACTTGGAAAAACTTAATGATCAAGAAATCCCCGAAGACATTTAGGGTTTACACCAAACCTAGATTCAATTAAAGGAGTTCTTGTGATGCGAAGATATAACAACACGGTTTCACAGCAAGTAAGGTTCGTTGCATACAAGAACAGAACCCTAAATTCACAAAAGTCATTCGTTAAGAAGCAGTAATTAAGCAGCAAAAGGTATGGTATGAATGAAACCCTAATTTATAAAGTTTCCTTTCGTACTGATGGTTCATTAATTATTCTTGAAAGGAACCCGATATTATTGTCTGTGTTCGCGTTGCAGAGATTAACGTGACGATGAATAAGGGAATGAAAGGCTTTACTCTTTTTGATTCGAATAGCACTACTGGTGGAATAATATGGAACGACTGAAGTTACTGGTGTTCTATATTAGTGCTAATTTGTTGTTACTGAGTGCTGACTAATGAGTAAAACAAGCATTACAAAAAGTTAATGCTGACTTTTGTCGAGAAGAAGTTAATACTGTCAATTATGTGTTAATACTCGCCAGTTATCATTAGTTCTGCCAAAAAGAAACATATGAAACTGTTAGTGCTTGTTATTGAACTTAAATACTGCCACTCAACATTAGAGATGCTACTTTTAAATAAAATAGTATAATGCTGTTTGATTACACGTTTGTGCTGCTTGGTGCTCGAAATACAATGGTTAATGCTGCTGATCAATATAGTGTGATGCAGGTTAATAGCAGTTTACTACTGTTAGCTTATCTTTTAAATGGTTTAGTACTGTGCTTTATGATAAGTTAATGCATGCCAGTTTTAAAGGAAGAACATAATGTAAGTTAATGCTTTCTTTATTGTTTTAAAAGAGTTACTACTGTTAGCATTCGTAATGTTTCTACTGCTAGTGTTAAAAGCAATTAGTTACTACTGTTTGGGCTTTAAAGATAATATTTCTAGCTTTATTCGATATTAGATGACACACACATGATTGGATCTCAGTTGGAACAGGATTTTAAATGTTATAAGGCTAGTTTTGAGATTTATTGCAAGAATTGGTTACAAAGAAGATTGTTTATAACTTATTTGACGATGAAGTGAAATTACTTGGGTGCGTTTTCTTATCATATCTTAAACGGCTTACAACGTTTAAAGATAACTTGTTCGTTCGTTTTATATGATGTTGATGAAGACTTGCAAAATCTAGCAATGTGTGATTTCT
Source organism: Tanacetum coccineum (assembly GCA_026074375.1). NCBI lineage: Eukaryota > Viridiplantae > Streptophyta > Magnoliopsida > Asterales > Asteraceae > Tanacetum > Tanacetum coccineum. The sequence goes on from BQNB010020535.1 coordinate 61,622, forward strand.
CTTATGGTGCTCAATGCTTACATTTCCTGTTATTACTTTAAGGAGTTACGTTGTAGTGCTCAGTGTCTCATATAGTTGAGGATTTTGTCAAGAGATTGGCTTCTACTTAAACTTTGTCTACACATAAATGAGTTTTGAGACATGTTGAAAGATACAGACATCAATACACAATTTTAGGATTAAATTCTACTTCTACATCAAGTTTGTTATACTGAGTTTTCTTTATCAGTAATCATTACAAAAAGCCTACAGAATTTGAAGATTCAAGAGATGGTTAACATATTGGTTTTAGGGGAAGCTTAATTGACAAAGTGTTTAACCATCAGGATATGTTCATGCACCACTTGAGATGAAAGGTTTTATTACTACTGCTAGTTTATGTTTCTACTGCCTTGAATTCATTATTCTTATTATGCATCATGGAGGGTAATTTTAGAATTATCAGTAGGCTTGGATTAGTATGAAGTATAGATTTTTGTAGTTGTAAAGATTTAATTTCCTTATCTTCACAAGACCCCTATTGGATTATGACAAAAAGGGGAAGAAGATTACAGAGATTTACAGATTTGCAGCTTATTATGTGTGGTGGCATGGCAAGGTTACAAAGGAAATCTGAATTAAGGGGTAAAGTTAGTTTCATATCAGGGAGATCCATGAATACAAATATCGGGGAAACATTGGATTTCATCAGGCTTTATTATGAAGTTATACAACAACATGTTGTTTTGTCATCATCAAAAAGGGGAAGAATATGGGATTTATAGATTTGATTATAAAAAAATAAACAAGTAATGAAACAAAAGGACTAAAATGAAAAGAAGAATTCTACATATGATGGAGGATTCTAGAAGATCTCCTTAAGAAGATCGAAAAGAAATAAAAGATAAAGCTTAATGTTTAAAAGATTTAGTTGTCTAATTTTTAATCCTTGTAACCTAGATATCACTAATTATAAAAAGAGATATAGGCATGTAGGTTTAGGTGTGCAAAAAACAAGTGTGTGTTGTGTGTAGTATATGTATGTGCACAGGTTTAGAAGATGTAGACGGACTAGATAGATTTGTTGGTGTAGACTTAAGGTCAAGGTAACTTGATCCCTGTTATTGTTGAGTAACATGATCTATACTGATCATATAGATTTGAGGCTTGGTGGAAACGTATGAAAATAAAACCTTGTTCAATAACTTTGATGTTCTTATTTATATTCCGTTGCATATTGTTATCATTTATATTATAAATCCTAGATATAAGTTCTAAACAAACTGAGCTTAAACGATCTCAACAATATTGTTTAATTTTATAAATTAAACAAACATGTTTAGGTGGTGATGTAACTATATAGAATTATATGTCGTGTTAGTTATTCAAAGTAACAGTGGTAACTCATACTCCTAAATATAAATATATTTTGCCATTACGGAACTTTTCCGTGACGTTTTTGCTCATTATTATTTGTATATTCAAAGTTCATTCCTAAGGGTGGGTTTCAAAGCCTCATATTTTACAATTATAATGATTTATAACTTTTGGGGTAAGAAACATGCATTGTTTTACAAATTGGACGCAAGTGTACATTTTTAACATGATTACGTGTTTGCCTAAGTAGCGATAACCCTCCAAGCCCATTATCATGAACTGTCAATTACTTGGTGTAAGCGCGAATGTTATAAATAGATCTATTTGGGATTGACCTCCCCGTTCGGGTGAGTAGCGCTCACTGTGCCAGTTTGCCGAACAATGGACGTATACCATGTCGGATTTGGGATGTTACGGGTTAGAACATCATCAAGGGCAATGTAGTGCAACTTAATATTGGCAATTCAATAAACATATCGAGCTTCAGTGTCATGATCTTAGGGAAACGTAATTACTTTTTGTGATGTTTACATCTGCTGCATTATCATACACATGGAAATCTTGCGGTCCTACATTATATTTACATAAACCTATGAATTCACCAACTTTATGATGATCGTTTTAAGCAATGTTTTTATTATGGTCCAATAACGTGCAAGTCAAGGATACATCGAGTGTTTTTTATTTGATGTCATTGCATAAAGATTTAGAAAGTCATTACATTTTGGGTATTATTTGTTTATGTTTTTAGAAAATCTTACATTTACAAATGAACATGTAAGCCCTTGTGCTTTTGTAAAAAACAAATTAGGTTATACCAAAGGTATCATTTTTTCAAACGAACTCATTTAGATGTTCGTTCTCTATATCATGGTCTTGTTGCTATTTGATCTAATGATGTGACGCTCCCGGACCCTTATTCTGCTATGACCCTATTTGGGGGTGTTACATACTCACCCACTGCTCCAGACACTGAGTTGGAGCTATTAGAGGCCCCCTCAAAGACAGAGGAGCCTCGTTCACTATCTCCTACATCAGCACCTCCTTCACCTGACTACACCCCTGCTACCCTTCACACTGACGATGAGTCAGAGCCCTTTGAGACATCTAAGACTAGGGTCACTTCACCACACTTTACTACTTCACCAGCAGATCCCATTTCACCACCATCTCCTCAGAGGCCACCACTTACCCAGACATCACCTGCCCATACACCTCCACGGGCATTTACTCACACGCATAACTGCGCGTAATGGGCCGTGCGTACATAACTACCCGATTCTCCGCTACTCAGCCAAGTTTGACTGAGTCGAGTGGCACCATCACCATCTTTATTCCGTAGATGAGGTACAGATCCTCTTATGAGACCCCTTTATCATCATTAACCCTAGCATCATCACCGACTCTTCTCTCATGGAAGAGATATCGAGGCACTTCTAAGCTTATAGCAGATACAAATAACTTAAGAGTTGAATGATAGTAGGATGAGGTACCAGACTCGAATGATGAGGATGAACGGTATTAGATAGTCAGCAGCAGCATACAGTCCTAAGCTGAGGTATTCAGCCAAGGATGGCCATTGGGTTATTAGGTAACAGGGCGGCTAATGATATTGTGCCCTTGAATGAGCATGACACTAAGCCTAGTACTACAAGTTACGAGGTGGGAAAGAGTTCCAGATCCACACTGGATCAGCAGTTAAAGATTTCCACATAAACCCATGCTAGGTTACCTATCCGCACTACGTGGGAGGACCCAAAGGACGATACAGTATACATGGACATTGAGTGAGACATACCTTTATTGCGTTCACCAGTTTAGACCTCACCATAATAGTTGGGACACCAGCATCACTAGAGTGGTCCCTAGAGTCCCCATCGGTCTCACTGGTCATTCCTTCATCAGTAGATACTCCAGCACCAGCTGCAGCACTAGACGAGGATGCCTTACTAAAGATCTGGGCACAGCTCGAGCTCCAATGGAGTATACTCCACACACACAGAGCATCTAGATGCACTGCCATCTAGACTTTTTGAGGGTCATGGTCGAGATTTTACTAAGTTATTCTTTAGGTCAGAGGCAACTCATGAGGAGATCTACTAACAGTGTTTCAGGCTTAGGAGCCTGGAACGAGTGCTGGAGGAGACTAGGATTACCATGGGTACCTTATGGCGACTGATGTTGGCACTTGAGGCCTGGGCAGGGTACACAGACACCCAAATAAGAGCTTTGTGGTAGTCTATCTATGAGGATCAGTGGGAAATTTACGACTTGAGGAGGTAGCACGCAACAGATCAGCGTGAGATGCAGGAGTTGATGGACCGTATTGCCGTACTTGAGCAAAGGACGGATAGCTGAGAGGAGTAG
>BQNB010020536.1:0-56430 GCA_026074375.1 Tanacetum coccineum
CAATTCTTGCCTTTATATCATCATAATTTCTTATGAGATTATCATTTTTAGCTTCTTCTTCAGCCAATCTTTTTCTTTCCTCTTCACTTTCTCACTCTTCTTGTACTTTCCTAGCCATTTCTATATCACTGGCAAGCTGTTTAAACTTTTTCTCAGCTTCAGGAATACCATCAGACTCACTTTCAGATTCATCCTCCTTTTCTATTTATAACATTTCGTATTTTCAGGTCTTTTTATGACGTCATTTATTTCGTCATTATTTCACTATTTTTTTTTGTTTAGTCTCGTGGGCGTTTATTTTTAATTCGTATTTCATAGTTAAATCGCGTAAGCTAAAAATCAACATTTAACGTAAACGGACACCAAACAAATTAAAGTTTTCATCAAGAAAATGTTATATTATTTTACGAAAGTAATAATTAACTTTTTATATTTATTTTTATCGGTTACGTAAAGTGTTTACGTTTCACGATAGCAATTAAGTACTTTTAGGCATACCTGGAAGCACCAAAACTTTTTCTACGCTTCAACAAATACCCACAATTATACCTAAAGTTTTATAAAACTTTACCCATGAACATCACCCTTAGCCCGAAAATTCTCACATAAAGGATATGCTGATTATATTTTGCATTTAACATAGCCATACCTTGTTCCCTTTTGACCATAGTCTTCCTTAAGACCATGAGATGTGTTTTTAACTAACTATTGCATACTTTTTGACCAAAGACTTACCATATATACTTGTACACTAGAGATAGAAATTCATTTATGCAAAACACTTAGCTAAAAATTACAAAAACTCCTCCTTTGGTGCTCTCATATGCCACGACTCAAACACCCCTTAATACCCAATCCATATCAAATTTTATACAACCTATACACATCTACATACATCATTCTTAAGACATTCTAAGATGTTTCCAAGCATTGGATAGCCTTTTACAAGTAATAATCAAGAAAAGGAAGGATTAGGGTTTCATAACCTAATCTAGGGTTTCATATTTGCAAGCTTTGGTTTTTAGTCTAAACAAGGGTTTAGATTGTGTTAGTCTTCATCATCATTCTTCATAAGGTCTTCTATAAACTTTTATACATTTATTTTGTGAGTTAATGTATATATTATGTGCTATATAGTGAAATCACCATTTAGGATATGTTTAACATTTTTAAAGTGGATTTTCTTGTAAACATGATTTATGGATTTGTAAACATGTTATATGGATGGTATATTGAGTTTACAAAATGGTTGTAAGACTTGTACACACTTGGTTTATGTATAAAAATGATTATGGATAAACTAGTAAATTAGGGTTTACTTAATGAAGTTATGGTTTTCAAGTATTATTATGGACTTAATGACTTGGACAAATGGACAAATTTTGGACTTATGGATTATATAATATATATGATATAGTATATTAAGAGTGTGGGAAAAACTTGTGGAAATTACTTAGTTAAAAAGTATATAAAACAAGTTTAATAAATAAGTAAATATATAGATATTAAGGGGCTGTTTGGAATCGAATTCCAAACAGTGGATATTATGTTTTATAAATATTCTACATCTCGTGACGATTCCAAAAAGATAAGAAACTCGGAAAACGGATAAATAACGAAAAAGTTACGGTAAAAACAAGTTATACGATAAATAAACGGATTTATAAAATAACTTTTATAAAAATTATATAAAACAGCAAGTTTGGTATTTTTAACAAATTATACATATTTTTAGGATTCCAAAATGATAAGAATCGTAATTTTTCAATTAATAACGAACGAGTTATGAATTTCGCGAGTTTACGACAATTAATACTTTTATAAAACTATTTTTATAAAAGTTACTGTTCATGACAGAAATATTTATTTTTGTAAACCTCATAAATAAATAGAACTTTCAATTACGAGAACGTGCTCGAAAGAATCGCTAAAAACAGAGCTATAACGAATAAAATACAACGTTTACGGGTTTTACGATAACTAAAACTATAAAAATAACTTTATAACTGGTATGAACAGTAAAAGTACTGTTCATCAGAGGGTCAAAAATATGAAAATGTCAATTTATGATAACTCGTCTTAATACGAAAGCGTGGGCATAAGAAACGTCAAAATCGGGCTTACAACGCAAAAGTTATGCTATATTTACTAAAACGGTAATTATAAACGTTTTTACTTATTAAACACAATTTTACCAAAACGATTAGATGGTGATTGAGCTATATAGAATTATATGTGGTTATCAAAGTACTATATTACTAGGGAGTTTCATAATGAGGCCTCTTCGGGGTGGCGTATCGACGAGTTGCTGGATTTACGATTTAAAGTGTCCTAGCTCCTCATACGTTCACTACATGACCTCTTAATTATGATAGCCCGAACGATAGTATGATGTAACTAACATAAGACTTGCATATGATGTTAGTTAATCATAGCGATTAGTGCTTATACGACCGATATCTACTTAGGTTGCTTTCGGATATTTCCGTGACGCGTTTTCATTCATTCACTCGACCTATTCTTCACTTCACTTCTAAGGTGAGTTCATAGTCTCGCATTTCAATCTTTTTAATGTTTTATAAATCCGCGGGGGGAATACATGCTCTTTTACAAACTTACATATTTTACTACAATACAATTACCTTTCAATACTTTGTGAGTTTTTTTTTGAACGGCAACTTTATTAAAAAAAACTAGCAAGGAGCTAGAAAGACATTACAAAGAAATAAGATAGGGTTTTTTTAACCAATACTCCCAAGAAAAAACCCTATTACATCTACTAGAACACCATAAAAAGGACCAAGAAACAATGTCATCAAAAATCGTCGAACGATTAGGAGGCGAAGCGTCAAAGACCAACTGATTTCGAAGCCTCCAAATCCGCCACCAAGCAACATAAAAAACACCTTCTAAAATAGACTTGAGACGGGAAGAAAGTCGAAAGGATAAGAACCAAGCATCCCAATCCGAGAAAGAACAAATCTCCTGCCAATCCAAATCCCACCAACGACAAATTTTACGAAGAACAACCCGAGCCACGTCACATCGAAAGAAAACATGCTGAACATCCTCCATAGCAGCATTACAAAGAGGACACAGATGGGAATCCAACAAAACACCTCTACGGCTAAGATTGACTCTAGTAGGTAACCTATCACGACGAGCACGCCAAGAAAAAACATTAACTTTAATGGGAATGAATTTTACCCATCTCGTTGCAACATCCGACGAAGGGAGAAACAAGTCATCAATAAAGTTTCTGATGACTTTAACCTTGAACTCTCCATCTCCCGACAAATCACAAGTCCACCTATCTTTGGAAGACGAGAGGACAACCGAGTTCATAATTGAAGAAAGGTCATCCCACTGCTGCCGCTCAGCTCCATCACGCACGTCCCGGCGAAAAGAAGCTGAGACCGAAGAAGCTCCCATTTTATTAGCCACCACAATCTCCTTATCCAATTCGAGAGCAAACAAACGGGGAAACTGAACACAAAGAGGGGCATCAGCTAACCATATATCATACCAAAAACTAGTACAAGACCCGTCCCCAATCCGCTTCTTACAATGCGAAGAAAAATCAAAACCAGAATCTTTCAAAGATTTTACTTCACGTAAAATAGAGCACCAAATCGAGGGTTGATCGGTCACATGAAGATCAAACTTTGAGCCATAAATCGCTTGAATAACTTTACACCATAAAGAGCCATCGCCAGAAATGAAGCGCCACACCCACTTCAACAAAAGAGCACGATTCAACGCGAAGAAACTTGAGACACCAAGACCACCGTTCAGTTTGGACGCTAAGACATTGTCCCAAGCTACCCACGAAATCTTTCTATCCGAAGAATCAACACCGTTGAAGAACTTACTACGGATAGATTCCATAGTCTTCAACACGCCTTTTGGAACCTTAAAGATTGACATATAATAAATTGGAGAGGCCCCAAGAACGGATTTAAGAAGGGTCAATCTGCCGCCTATGGAAAGGGTTTTAACCTTCCATTTAGATAACCGGGCTTGGAGTTTGTTCACCAAGCCAACCCAAGCCGACTTCCGAGACATACACTCCCCAACCGTCACACCAAGATAACGAAAAGGAGTGTTCAAAACAGCACACCCGATCCTATTCGCCGCCTGCACAACAACATTCTGAGAAACCCCGACACCCAAGACTTGGCTCTTAGCAATGTTGATCTTAAGACCCGACGCAAGATGGAAGCAATTAAGAACTTTAACAATATTATGTAAGTTCTGTTCGGACCACTCTCCAATGAACATGGCATCGTCAGCATAAAAAAGATGAGAAATATTAACCGAGCCATGCAATTGAAAACCTTTAAACAGCCCATCATCAACAACACGGGAGAAAGAGATATGTAACGACTCCATAATAAGAATGAAAAGATAAGGGGCCAACGGATCACCTTGTTTCAACCCACAACAAAAAGGGAACTCGGACGTTGGGCTACCATTAACCAATATGGAAGCCATGGAGGAAGTAAAAGTACCACGGATCCACCTACACCAATTCGGCCCAAACCCAAACGCATGAAGAATATCCAAGAGATAATCCCACCGAACCGAATCATACGCCTTAGCAAAATCAACCTTAAAAAACATAGCTTGCTTCTTTTTTCTCTTACACCAGTTTAACATCTCATTTAAGATAAAAGGACCGTCCAATATTTGTCTATTAGCAACAAAGGCCGATTGAGTCTCGGAAACTAAATCGGATATAACAGTAGCCAAACGATTAGCTAAGACTTTCGTGATCACCTTATAAACGCATCCAATCAAACTGATAGGCCGAAAATCATTAACGAACTTAGCATCATTAACTTTAGGAATTAAGGCGATGAAAGACGAGTTACACCCCCTTGGAAACGTACCAGACTTAAAAAAATAGTCGACCGCATCGCAAAAATCCGCTCCGACAAGACTCCAATACTTTCTAAAAAATTCAAACGTATAACCATCGGGGCCAGGAGACTTATTCTCGCCACAGTTCCAAACAGCCCTACGAATTTCGTCCCTCGATACTGCCCTATCCAGCTCATCCACCTGATCCGAAGATAACCGATTATGAAAAGGAGCATTAAGTTTGAGACGATCATGACACGGTTGTTGAAATCGAACTTCAAAGTGATTCTTAAATGCCTCCTTCACAATACTCGGATCAGTACACCAAGTGCCCTCAACGAAAACACCACGAATCGACAACTGAGACCTTTTCTTATTAATAATACCATGAAAGAATTTAGAATTCTCATCTCCTTCGATAGCCCATTTGATTTTAGATTTTTGAACCAGATCCTTAACCTCCAAAAGTTTAATATCTTGCAGCCGTCGGTTTAGATCCATCCGATTGAGAAGGATGTCATCAGAAACGTTTCCCCTTTCCAAGTCTTTATCAATAGAGATCAAATCATTCTGTAGAGAATTCTTTGCGTTATGAAGATGAAACTTTTTATCTTTAACCCATAAACGAATAATAGACTTAAGGTCTTGCAATTTCTTCTTGAACCTAACCATAGCATTGGAATCAGAATGCGAAAAAGACAACCACGCATGCTCCACCATCGAATCAAAACCCTCCATCCTTAACCAAGATTGATAGAACCGAAACGGAGTCGGACCAAAATCAGACAAAACTTCCCTCAAAAGAATAGGACGATGATCGGACAAGTGACGGTCAAGACACAAAGCTGAAATAGACGGATAAAGCGAGATAATACCTTCCGTAACAAGAAAGCGATCTAATTTACTCATTTTGGAGGCTGAGGGATGCGACCAAGTAAACGAGTACCCTTCCAACTTGACATCCACAAGACCAGAAGACACAATAAACCGATCAAAACACCGTGCACTAGAAACATTGAAAGACGAACCAAGTCTTTCATCCATAGTCCGAACGTCATTAAAGTCACCCATTATAATAGCTTCGCCGTTCCATCTCCGTACAAGATTAGATAAAAAATCCCAAAGAGCCCTTTTGCTACCAGGCTGTTGAGGAGCGTAAACCGCCACCAAAAGAATCTTGACATTACGAGGTAACCATGTGCCGTAAATAGCTATAAAATTATCAGAAATAGTAGCGCCATCTTTCTTGAAGATAGAAGCCTCCCAAATACAAAGAATACCACCAGAATTCCCTAATGAGTCACTGGCAACAAAATCAAAGTTCGAATTTCCCCATAGGGACTTTACGTCCATATGAGAAATACAATCCATCTTTGTCTCTTGCAACGCTAAAAAATTGATCCTATGCTTATAATTTAACTCCTTAACCCACTCCTTTTTCGTCTTGTGCCCAAGACCTTGAATATTGAGAGAAAGAATATTCATTTAAGAACATCTTCATCTCCTTGTGAGCCAATAATGCGTTCCATATCTTTCAAACACCCATCCAAATTATAACCCATAGAATGTCCAACCCGAACCATGTCATCCAAAATGTCAAGAATAGAGCCACCGTTATGAACTTTATGTGAAAAGGAAGAAACTGATTCTCCATTAGAGGAATCATGGACCTCCTGTGAATGGTCCATAACCTTAGCATCCACCCTAGGCATATTCACCATGTCTTCTCCATTAGTAGGACCATCTTCACAAATCTCACCAACATTAGCGTGCGTCACAGAAGTTTTAGGGGTAAAACCAGGAGGATGCGATAAAGAGGTACTCGCATCACGAACGCCTTTAGCGGGAAGTTTATTCAATAAATCATAAAAACCAAACGGATCCTCTGATTGATGTTTGTCCGTCTCCTTACCATGACCATCAACATTACATTCATCCACATTATCACTGAAAATTGTCTCGGAAACACCATCCACATTACATTCATCATCTGACTCGACATCACTATTCTGCGCCCCATCATTAAGAATTTTAGCGCCATGCTTTGATTCGTCATCCGAGGTATAAACAGACTCCTTAGGTTCAAGAAAACTCGGATTCCAAGTAAAAAGTTCCTTCGCCCGAGCCACAAACACCTTGCCTTTAAAAATCACCTTGAATTTCTCCAATATAGATTCTGGTTGTTTTGTTAAGATGCACAACCGCTTACGAGCAAAAGAGGAGCCAAAATTATCCTCGATATCCAAAGCCTCGCCCCATTTGTTACCAATCTTGGCAAACGTTTCTCGAGACCAAACATGAAGTGGGATACCTTCAATGTCCACCCAAACAACACGTTCATCACTAACAAAATCATTATAGGCATTAAGAAGCGTACAGAACCAAGAGTTAACGCCTACATGATCCAAAAACTTTTGCTTAGAACCCTCGTTATCCAATTCTATCAACACCCATAACCCACCTAAATATGACAGCTTCACATGCTCAAAACCTTCCTTAGCTAATAGAATCCGTAGGTTAGGAATGGAGTTAATATCTTTCACACGCCCCATGACATGACATGAGAGGTCACGTTCAACAACACAAGAATCATCCAAAACCAACGCCGGTGAGGAAGATACAGGAGCAACAGAGGCAATCAATGGTGGAAAGTCTCTAGCAGCAGAAACAAATGACCCAAATGTACCATGCGCATTGGATTGAGAAGGCCCCGATGGTTTTACAGGTTTGTTTGCACGTTCAAAACGGGCAACATTGGCATGGAGATGGAAACGACCAATCCAAATCGTACAAAGATTTCCAACCAAACGATCTAAATCGTTAACACGAATAAACCTGACAAAAGCAAAACGTTTACCTGCTTTGGATCTACGATTAGGAATAAAAACGTCTATCACCTTCCCATACCCCTCGCAAACCTTCCACAATTCCTTCGACCCAAGATTATCAGGAAAATTGGTTACAAAAATAGATTTAGAAATACGAACAGCTTGGTCTTCATTAGAACGTTGGCAGGCATGGTGACAAAAAGAGGAACAACCAAACCTTAAAAAGAAACAGCAGACGACAAAACCCTAAAAAAATAATAAAAAAATCAAACCTAATGAAAACTCGTCATCACAGATAATGATAAATCCAAGGAGATCAGAAAAAAATGGAAATCCACAATCGATCCAATGTAAGAGGGAATATCACTCCACTCAATAGAATTGAAATCAAGATAAATACCTAATTTATTGCAACTAGACTAACGTTGAACCAATCATAAAACCAATTAAAGGATACAATTCATCCATACAATCACAGGGATCGAACGTTATTACGTATCAGAGAAGGATTAGGATCTATCTACCTATGTGTCGGCAAGATAATATATTGGTTATATGGTTTAGCTTGATTAATCGGCCTTGTTGACCTTGTTTTGCAACACTGGTTAGAAGTGTGATTATAAGTGTTAAAAGTGGTTCTTGAGATATTGTAACCATCCATGGAAGGGATTAGATAGTCTTAGAGTTGTTTGAGTGTTGGTAACAACCGGTGGAAGAGATATAGGTTAGTAACGAAGTTGTGACGTTTGCGGCTAAAAATATAGTTTAGTTTTGCGGTAAAATACTTGATGTCCAATTGTTTATGAAATAAAACGAGTTGTTAAACTCCACTTTAAAAATTCAAAACATTAAAAATATATTAGTGCACTTAAAAACGAACGCGTGGACATAAAGATCGCTAAAAACGGACTTAAAACGAGTGAGTTATGACAAAATGAAGTTGCGTAAAAACTAGTAACTTTTCTAGCTCAAAACTGTTTTAAACACAAGCTGTCCAGTTTACGTTTTTGTGTTTTTGACCCATTTCTGGTCTGAGTCAGGTAAAACTTCTAAAAGTAAACTTGTAGAACGAGATTTTCCTTGAAACGTAACTTTCAACCATTCCGTGAATCATTATAACGAATGAGTTACGCCTTTGTAAAAACTGACCAAAATCTGAAAATTTTATAAATTTTATGCATAAACTTGACTAATAAAAGTGAGTTGTTTGGAATTTAAAATGAGGTTTTTGGGCGTTTTCAAGTTCGAACGAGCTATACAAATTCTTAACAAATATTATAGTATCACTTATATATTTTCTATGTGCGTCGGAAACTTTCTAAAATATTATTAAGTAAGCGAGTTAGGATTTATTAAAGTTGGTGACGTAAAATATGATATTAATTAATTAATGACGAATAAAAATTATAACTAGACTTTGGTAAGATACTTAGCGTGTTTAGGAAAAATATAAAGTTAACAGAAATATTTAGAAAACGGATAATGTACTGGATTTCTTTAGATCGGTAAAATAGTGACTTTTGCTTTAGCGTCAAAACTTAACAAAACTGGATAACTTTTACGACTTCACATTTTTGTCTTACTGTAAACTAAAAACGCAAAACATGTCGGTTGAATGAGAACTATATAAAATCAGCATATGCATCAATTCACTTATTGTTGCTTGTAGCTAAGAGCAATAATTTCAAACTAGTTTGCGTTTAGGACATTCGTACTCGTTCTTCGATTTTTTGATTATTCCTGATTCACCTCTTGCTAAAGGTGAGTTTCATAGCTCCACTTTTACTTGTTTTACGAATATTTTATAATCTTGGGGTGAGATACATCCAACCTTTTTACTTTGGACGCAATTACTTTTAAATGTTTACGGTTTAGTCTAAGTACCGATAGCCCACTTTGCCCATTGTTATGAATTGTTGATTATGTGTTGTAAATGCGAGTGTTGTAGATATATCTATTAGGATTACCATCCTTGTCTGGGTAAGTAGCTCTTGCTTGTATCGGTGGTCCCGAATCCCGATCATACGAATGTATACCATGTCGGAATTTTTGGTGATCTAGACACCTACGGAGATACTTTACTTGATATATATATTTGATGCGTTACATTGTTTAGCTTCGGTATCATAAACTTAGTACCACCGTAAATACCTTTTGGTGTTATTGTATGTGTTACATTAGTCACTCTACACTAAAACTTGCGGTCCATACTTAACGTTTTACTTAAACCTATGAACTCACCAACATTATTGTTGACTTTTATTCATGCTTATCTCAGGTACCTAATCTTATAAGGATTAATTAAAGTTCATATCGAGATCATCATGCCAATTCAACGGTTTACTACATGAAACTTTTATGAAAATTAATCATTGATGTTATGAGCATCATTTGAATACCGTTTTAACTCTCATTATTTTTGATTATGTACAACTTGTTTCTTTAAATATTTCAATAATGTATTATTTTCAAAACGTCCATTTAGTGGTCATTCTCTTGTACTTTGTGTTTGAGATATTTTATGAACAGTTCGCCTATGTTCCTATCTGTTCTGCTCATATTTTAGGGTGTTGACAGAGTGGTATCAAGAGCAAGGTGTAAAGAGAAAAAACCTAAAGGTTGCATATTAGGCATGAACTATAACCGCATCATAAGCATTACTTCATAACATCAAACACCTTACATGCTTAGACACTATCTGATTCATCTATTGCCTATACGTGTGTTACTGTTGCCTATACGTGAGTTTATTTTTTCATTGAGTTCATTTTGCCATGAGTTCATTTTACCTTGAGTTATTTGCTAGATTACTTTGCCTTGAGTTCATTTTGTTTTGAGTTTATTTTGCCATTAAGTTCATCTTGCCTTGAGTTATTTTGCCATTGAGTTTATTTTGCCTTGAGTTTATTTTGCCTCGGGTTATTTTTCATTGAGTTACGTTTTCTTTGCGTTTATTTTTTCCTTGTGCATACTTTACACTTGCGTTATATAAAGTTATTTATATAAACCTTTTTGCCTGTCACACTACCATTTTCCACTCTACTATTTTGATTCCTTCCGACTCCACTGGCGAGAGTGTCGGATCGTCACCTTCACTGGTCATCTTATTAGACACTGAGGCAGAGGTTATGGCTATACATGTTTTCTTACCTGAGATCGCCCCAGAGGCGGCGTTTGTAGTCGCTCCGCCTATTGTTGCACTATACCTTATTATTGAGTTTGACCCAGAGGTTGAGCCATCTAAGGCTTTGCCATCTCCCGATTATGTACCATCCTCTCCTATTCATGCACCCGCTTCACCTGATTACCATCCAGGACCGGACACAGAGTCTGAGCCCTTTGAGGATGAGTCTGAGCCTATTGAGGACGCGCTTGAGGCAGCTGAGCCTCTACCTGCTCAGGTTGCACCACCACCGCCAGTTCAGATTTCACCTACTGAGCCTACACCTACTTTACATATCATTCCTTATGATACTCGAGCCACCGCCAGGATGACAGCTCGTCCCCAGCCTACCCTGCCACTAGGCTATAGAGCAGCTATTGCTCGATGGAGTGATGCACCACTATCCACACTGTATCCATCACATTCATCAGAGTATTCGGCATCACTGTCCGGATCCTCATCAGCTGCACCATCAGTACCACGATCTGGACCATCTCACAGGAGGTCCCGCTATGTATCATCATTATCATCATCATCTGGTACTTCACACACTCCACCTGGAGCATTACCTCGTAGGAGACACCTGATATCGTCTTACTCTACACCACCATCATCAGTTGGGCCATCTCACAAGAATAGGTCCTCTACCACTTCACTACAAGCAGCAGCATCAACACCAGCGGTTTTATCATTTGTACCTGCTGACCGCTTGCCGCCTCATAAGAGGCTTAGAGCTTCCCCAGATGTATCGAACAAGGAGTGCTACTTTGAACGAAGGCAACAGCAGAGCCTACCATTTCACCCTGTTACCATAGCTGATGGTTGAGGAAAGATTAGATAAGCAAAGAGAGATGATCGGTAGGATGTACAAGCATTTATTGGGCATGCCTCTTTCTAGGATTGAGGAGATAGAGGAGGAGTTACAGACCCTGAAGGCCAAGGTTGTGTCATCGGAGAGGGAGAACACATCTTTGCGCGTCAGGGTTAGGGCGAAAGAGCTGAGTGACGATAGCATTCGAGTTGCGTTGCAGACTGCGAGGACTGGACTTACAGAGATGAGACGTCAGGTGAGGGACACTGCAGAGCAGCTGCAGCAGTGTCAGATTGCTCGGATGCACGATAGAGATCGCATCTCGAGGATCGAGGAGTATCTTCGCAGATATTTTTAGGATTCATGTAGTATTTGGTATTAGGACTATTAGAATCGACTAGGTTCGATTGTATTAGTTAATAGGAAACTTGTACTCTTTCGAGAGACGGATATATTAAGTATTAAACTACGACGATGAGTTATAATATATGTTGCAATGTCAATTCACCTAGTACCTTGATCGTCTCTTTTTAAATTTTCTTCGTGTCGTGATTTTTGCTATATATATAGTATCTCCGCGTATCGTAACCCTATTGTTGTCATATCTATCGTATATTGTGACTACGTTTCGTACAAGACCTCACCATGTGTTATATTCTCGCGACATAGAAACACGCCGATTAATTAGAATACGAATTTAACCTGTCACCCTCGTACATTCTATTTTTGGAAACACGACTTTGGAGCCGACTTATCTTATTTTATTTTATCATATTTGATTTTTATTTACTTCGTTCGATTTTGAAGACAATGCTGACAATAAGACGAGGAAACTCATCCCGCAAAGATTGAGCAGATAGTATCCCTTCGAGTTCTAATGTAAATGAGACCAAGACCTTGCGTAGTAAGACCTAAGTCGAGACCTTCTAGGACCGTATTCCCTAACAAATTGTCATTTGTATTTTTCCTATCAATTTTGTTATGTCGTGTGTATGTTTTAAATTTTCTGTTGTTTTATGTGTCATGAAGATTCCATCATGTTACACTCCTTGAATTATTACCGTTTTACAAACCGTTTCACCGTCGTGTTATAAACTATTTCGTTGTCATTTTATAAACTATTTTATTATCATTTTATAAACCATTTTACTAATACCTTATAAACTATTTTGTTATTATCTTATAATTATTTTGCTATCAACTCATAAACTATTTTGCTGCCATCTTATAAATTATCTTATAATTATTTTGCTATCAACTCACCTTAAAACTTTGTCGAAATAAAATTTATGTTATTTTCTATTGATATTGGGTTTAAATTTTGCGTACGTATTCCTACGTTATTCTTGTCATGGGTGTCAGTATTAGCAAACATTGTAACTATGTAGAGTTTTACACAACCTTAGCGAGTAGAGTCAACCTCATCTTACACCGCGCCTTCAGTTGAGAGATCGAATTGCACCGCTAGTCACCTTAGGATAGTTTCCCAACCAGTGCGATCACATTAGCTGCTTTGTCATACGGCCAAGATCATGGAGTCTGTCAAAGAAAGAAAGAGGAACTACAAGGAGCATGACAAACTTATCCTTTTAAGTGAGTTAAAACTAAGAAGATTAGGAGATTTCTACACTGTCGAAATTTCTAATGGACGTGAAGTTAAAGCAAAATGACATAATTGTTGCAAGTATCTAGAACATAGCTAATAGCAGCCTTACATTCACTGCCCTTAACCTTTGGGTGATATCCGGCCACCCAAAAAAAAAACCTTTGTCTTAGTACACTAGATAACTATACAATTGGATTAACTGACGAAAAAGTTAGTAGGAGACCGATGCAATGGAACGACTGACGAGACTTCACTGAAGGAAGTTGTCTCGAAACATGGAGTGCCAGTTTCGATTCTCGCAGACTGAGATAGCAGATTTTATCTCATTTTTGGCAATCACTTCAGGAAGCTTTGAGTACACGTCTGGATATAAACACCTCTTATCAACCACAACAGACGATCGAAGTAAGAAGACTATTCAAACATTGGAAGATACGCTACGCGCTTGTGTGTTAAAGTTTTGGAAAGGGTTTAAATAAATACCCACCTTTAGTGGAATTTCCGTACAATGACAGTTATCATACCAGCATTTAATTATGCACCATTCGAGACACTTTATAGTCGTAAGTGTCAACCACCTATCTGTTGGACCAAGGTTGGAGATAACCTACTCACTGCATCAGAAATAATTCATGAAGCAACCGAAAGGATCATTTAGATAAAAGAGCCGAATTCAAACCGCATGTGATCGTCAAAGAGTTACGACGATGCGATGCGTAACCCACATAAGTTTCAATTTGGGGTTAAGTCATGCTGAAAGTCTCCCCCCATGGAAAGGAGAGATACGTTTCAGCAAACGGGGAAAGCAAAACCTGCAATACACCGATCTTTTAGTTTAAAGTGTTAGCTAGAATGAAACCGTTGCTTATAGACTCGAACCACCTCAACGACTAAGTAGGATCCGTAGCACATTCTATGCGTCAAACTTGACGAAGTGTTTGTTTGACGAACACTTATCATTCCGTTGGATAAGATCCAAACCGACGACAAGCTTTATTTTATTGAGGAACCGTTTAGAGATTTAGGACCGGACGTCAAAGTGACATAAAGTCAACCTGCATCCAAATCGTCAAGAATAGAGGAATTTCCAGCGATATCCTGAATTTCACAAACCCAACCCCACCGTGAAGACTAGTTTTGAGATAAGTATCCACATTTGTTTATAGACACCGTACTTTCATCAGATTTCACGAATGGAGCTTCAGGACGAAGCTCTCTTAACGGGTAAAGACTGTGACAACTGGCAATTTTTAGATATTTATTTTTGCGATTTTGCGTACTATTTTTACTTTTTACGTTTGTGTGATTTAATTTACGTGCAACCGGGAAGCTAACCCACGTATAACTGAAAAACATCACTGGACGGGTTCCGGCTTTTAAATAAGCGTAGTCTCTCTACGACTAACATGTTTCGACTTAACATACATATTTTTATTTTAGACATCGCGTGTTTTAATTTTCACGAGGTACGTAAATACTTGATAGTTCATTTCATGCATGCATGTGTTACCTCTAAAATAAGTATTTAGATCCTTCCTTAGTGATAATCAAAATTAAAATTTGAAATGTTTTTAGCCCCCCTTTGTGCTCTTGTTCGTCCGCCACCAAGCACACACAACACCTCACCAATTTTTTTGCTAGGTTGTCCTATACTAGTACTAGTCCTAGCCCCCCAAAATCTTTAGTCATTTTGTCCCTTAACAAAATTGAACCCCACAGCACATTGAATTCAATTTCATTGTGTAAGAATAAATGACCACATTCACTTCATTTCATCTCATTCTTCACACACTTAAACACACACTAGTAAAAGTCTCTCTTCCTTCTCCTTTCCTTATTGGGTCGGCAGAACAACACAACACCACAAAGTGTTCATCTTTTTTATTTCTTGAAGATTTGGGTTACGTTTGATGCTAGTAATTCATTGGTGATCATTTTGGGGTTTATATCTTATTATTTTGGGTTAAAGATTCTGTTAGATATGAGTAAAAGACTCGGTCACCTCGTATATTTATTGTTTATAATAGTTCGTAGTTTAATAGTTAATCGTATGTCTTTTGGTTTTAAGCCGGGTTCTAATACCCGGTATTTTGTAAAAACTATATAAGCCTCTTCCAACTTTGGAAGAGGCAAGCTAGTCATTTTCTCTTTTCTTATTAAACACATTTTCTCTTACTAGAAAATCTCTCTCTAGAAACTAGCTCAATCACAAGAATCATCACCGTGTTATGAAATAAACGATCCTACAATTGGTATCAGAGCCTCGGTGGATTCGTGATTGATTCGTGTGGTTAAACTAGCTCAGATTCGTGCTCATTTTGAACCAAAAACACCCCATGGCTCAAAAATCTTTTTGGGCTCAAGTGGTTGGTTAATCGTGTTGTTTTTCTTGTTCTACATGCTAAGGAAGTAGTATTGTTGCTATTACAAGTGATTAACAAGTCTCAAGATCGAAAACAAAGCTATAAGGTTTGGATTATTACTTGTGTTCTAAGTGGAGAGTTGCGTCATTTTGGAAGATCCACAAAGATATATTTATTTATTGTTGTTTACTTTAACCTTCACTTTGACACTGAAGTACAAACATATTTAAGCTAAGATCCGTGGTTATAAAGCTCATGGAAGTATTTTTTGCAAAATTCGTCCCTAGTGTTCATCATGGCGGTTTGGTGAAGTAGGGGACATAGATCTACATTTTTAGGAAAAGTCAGACGGCGAGTTGACCAAATCAAACGACGAGTTGCCTTATTGGAGGCGGTTTGACAGGTACCAAGGGCGGATTTGAAATAGTTTAAATAGAAAAATACGAAAAGAACCCCTGGCGGTTGGACACTCGTGCGAGTTTGCTTTATCACAGGCGGTTTTGCTTTCCACTCCGGTAAACAAAAAATAGAAACAGAACAGGAAGACGGTTTGATTATTTATTGATACAGCGAGTTAACTAACTAGGCAGCGAGGTTACTTCAAAAAACCACGCGGTTTGCCTAGTAAGATATTGGCGGCGAATTGGCCTGTTAGGCAGCGATTTGCTCAATCAATAGGAGGCGGTTTGGTTGATTTCAAAGCGGCGGTTTGATAGAAACATATGCGCAGCGGTTTGATTTAAAAAAAAAGAGTATACAGACGACAACCCACCTTTAGCGCACTTTTTGGCGAAAATAAGTATTTTGTAATCTTGTTTCTATAGTCTTTTTAACTTAGTTTACATCAAATTCAAATTTTTGGTAATAGGGAAAAAAATTTAATTCGGGATCGACCACCTTTTAGCGACACTTTTTGGCGGGGAAAATTAACGCATAAATATAAATTTTGATCTAGCCTTTTTTAGCTTATTTTTACAACCAAAATTTAGATATTTGGTAATAGGGTAAAAAAAAGAAAAATTCATAAACCAACTTGCGTTAAATTTCAACAATCAACCAAACCAAATACACAACCAGTTTCGAGTCCAATGTACGCGAAATTTTCTATTGAATTTTGTAAAATCCCGTACGCATCTTTATTCGGTTTAAATCTTAGACTTGTAAAATCCGGAACTAGACGCGAGAGCATTCATAACCAATACATCAAGATGTCTAATATGGTCAAAGAATTTGGTATAGCCGGTTCCGATACACACGCCCACCAATGCTTGACGAACAGACTTTTTGAATCTTTGGGCAAACAACGCATACGTCTGAATTGTCTGGGAAAAGATAAAAGAGAGATACATCTATGAAATCGATTACTTGCAGTGTGAGCCATTTCAAAATGGAACGTTCATAAATACAAACTCCTGCTAAGATGCTGAAGAAAACTGTGAGGGTGCCGCATCAACTAGTCAGAACTGCTAGAGGTTTTACAACTCTCTATCTCACCTACCTACTATAAAAGGAAAGGTATAAAGCTGGACATTTCGTGCTACGGATATCTTACTTCAAGGTATACCAATAAGACATCCCTACACACTCATCAACCATTTACACTGACAAGCAAAGATATTTGGACAATGTAAAGATGATCCCTGGAAGGTTCTGAGTTAACAATAGATGACAAGGGAATTCACAATTATACGATGAATTTTGAACGCTCTGTCAAATCATATGAGGACCCTATTCATGTTAACTATGTTAGGTTTTCGAAGCTCAATTAACGACATGGAAACAATCAAGATGACCATGTTCAAAATGCAGCTTAACTCTAAGTTTTGTAACAAAAAACATGTTACCTGAATGGAGATAGATTCATTTACTGAAGTCAAACAAAATAGAGGTTTGAAAGAGTCTAACTTTATCAGTTGTATGCCTACTGAAGCAACATGAGGTATTCATGCAAAAGAGAACAGAAATGATGATGGAAAGGTTGCATCAACCTTCTAATGACCCCTTGGCACTAGTCGTCTAATGCATCAAATCAGAAGTATCCAACACAATCATCTTAGTCTCCAACAATCCTTCAAATCAACCATTCAATTGTAGTTAAAACTGTCAAATGGACACAGGATGCGAGCAAATATTGGGGGGGGCAACGGAGAACTTGATTGAATAGCCTAACCAACACACTTGCCCTCCCTCATTAATCATTCAAAGCACATCCTTTCCCCTCCAAATGAACAATCAAGACTCCGAACTTCCTCCAAACGCAAGGAACAATGCACTAGTCCAAGACGAAAGAACAGAGTTGTTGTTCAGGATGTTCGAGGTAGATACAATGCGAATAATCAAGGAATACCATTTCAGAGGAATAATGCAAGAGGAAATGTTAAAGCTAGGAATGCTGGAAGTCAGAACAGAGATGGCAATAGTGAATTCCTAAGCAAGCTAAACCCATTATGTGCTACAACTGCAAAGGAATCAGGCACATAGCACGAGAATGTCCACAACCAAAGCGTCCTCAGGATTCAGACTACTTCAAAGACAAGATGCTGCTTATGAATGCTCATGAGAATGGTGTTGTACTGGATGAAGAGCAGTTGTTGTTTCTTGCAGGAGAACAGGTCACCAATTTTGATGAAGATGTGGATGATTTGGCACTCAATGTGGACCATGTCTTTGAAGCTGATCAATGCGATGCATTCGACTCTGATGTTGATGAGGCTCCCACCACATAGACCATGTTCATGGTAAATCTTTCATCTGAAGATCCAATCTACGATGAAGCCGGGACATCATATGACTTGAATACTCAGTTTGAGGTACAAGATCATGATACCTTTGTAGATCATATGGATGAGTATCATGAAGTACACGAGATACAAAGCGATGTACAACATGACTACGTTGTTGACTCTGATGCTGACTATACGAGTGATAGTAATATTATTCTGTATGATCAGTATGTGGAAGACAACGAAGAACATATTGTACAAAGTAATGTATCTTCTGTACGAAATGATGCATTGATGTCAATTCTCGATGAAATGCATGAACAGGGTGTCCAAAGTATGTCAATAAATAAGCCAGATAAAGTAGTTAATGACTCAGTGACTTCTGAACTTGCGAGATATAAGGAACTGGTCGGGGTGTATGAACAACGGGCTAGTTTTGAATAACTGATTAGAGAACGAAAGATTGATGAACAAAATGAGAATAATTATCTCTGACAGAAATCGAAAAGAAACTTCTATAAAATCGAAACTCAATCCACAAATCGCAACTATCGTTCTACACCCTTAACCATCATAAGATAGTGAGGGAAGAAGCGATCATTTTGAAAAAGGATTTTAAACAAAAAGAAGACAAATTCCTTGAAGAGTTTTTAGACATTAAAAGGCTAAAAGAAAAGGTTGAAGATAGATTAACAACAAGATCATCTGTTCAAACGGTTCACATGATATGTAAACCAAAATCATTTTATGATGAAAAGAACAAGGTAGCGATAGGCTACAAAAATCCCTTATGTCTCACTCATGCGAAGCAAGTTCAACCAGCCCTCTATAATGGTCATATATTAGTCATGTCCAATCATGCATGCCCTGTTGTACATGACTTAGAGGATACTCGTGAGATATCTGAGACAACTAGGAAACAGATGCATGAGAAAAAGAAAAGGGAGATAAATCGAAGTGGTTGGAAGGGCCCTCAATGTGTGGAAAATAAGTTAGGATTGTCCCCCCCCCCCCAGACTTACTCGAAGGAGAACCTTCTGCAACCTTTGCTCCACAAAGAAAACTGACCTCCAATAAGAACCATATATTTTGAACCATACAGATTAATAAAAGATAGGAAAAAGTTGAGACCTAGTCAGTATCAAAACCACCTTTCTAGCATTGACAATGTATCCAACCCAATACTCCATGTCAAGCTTGTCCCCATAGTTCCTTCAACTAAACGTCAAGTGAGATTAATACTTTATGTAACTCCACGAACAACTTTTTAACAGAATTTGCAAAACTTGCAAAAAGAGAACACCCCAACAGTGTTACAGAAGGGGAAAGAGGTTTTGAGCAAACAAAAAGATTTACCCTAACTGAAGCTAATTCATATTTTCAAAACTCTTATAGAACACTTTGCAAGAGTTCAAATAGCCCTCTTTAAAGAAGTTAAAGTAATGGAAGAAATTTTTGATCAAATGTCAGGTGAGGTGGATCAGAATGTCGTGGACAAGCAATGTGCTAAAATTGTAAAGAAAAACCTTCTCATTGAAAATGAGAATCTGATTGCTAATTGTTTGTCGAATCAACTGTTGTTTGATGTGGAAAAATCACGTTGTCTAGATCTTGAAGCTGAGATGTCTAAAGTTCATAATGAGTCAAAACATATTTCAAAACTTGAAAGGGAATACCTAAATTTGCAATTAAAGTATCAACATCTTCAAGAAAGTTTTGATAATAAAAAATCACAAGCATCACAGGAAGCTCCTGATTTTAACTCATTCTTTAAGATCAAGAATCTAGAACATCAGATTCAAGAAAAGGACAACGTGATTAGAGACTTGAAAGTTCTAGTCTCTAATGTGAATGACAGAAGTTGTGAGCCTTATAATGCTAACGATGTCACTGATCTTCTTGAACAGAATGAGCATTTAAGAGCAGAAATAGAAAAGGTTAAGCAGCATTACAAGGAAATGTTTGAGTCTATTAAGATCACGCGCACTAGCACTAATGAAAAGACATCTACCATGTTAAATGAAATTGAGAGTCTAAAGGCTCAGTTGAAAAGCAAAGTGTCTTGTGTCACTAGTGACTCTGTCAAACCAAAAGTTCTTGCGCCTGGCATGTATGCCATTGATGTTAAACCCATCCCTCATCCCCTTAAGAACAATAGGAGTGCTCATTTAAACTATATCAACCATCTTAAGGAGAGTGTAGAAACAGTTAGGGAGATTGTAGAGGAAGCTAGAGTAGTTAAACCACTGGATAATGCACTTAACTATGCTTGTCAATACACTAAGCTATCTCAGGAATTGTTAGAATATGTGATTGGCACTTGCCCAAAAAGTTTCAATGAAAGAGATAACAAGGCTCCCTCTACCCCTGTAACTAGGAAAAAGCAAGTTACTTTTAATGATAAACCAGGAACTTCATCTAGTAACACACAGAAACACGAAGTGCACCAGAAAGTTCAACAGACTAATGTCCCTGTGATTCATTCTACAGGAGTAAACACTTCCACTGAAGCAAGCGGATCAAAGCCTAGAAGCAATACAAAGAAAAATAGGATCCTGCCTGCTAAGAGTGAGAATAAGAAGAAAGTAGAAGACCACCCTAGGACAAATAAGTCAGTATGGACAAAAGTGAATCGGGTTGATTCTAGCATTAGCTCTAAGCGTGTTGTAATTAATTCGAATTCTGAATCTGTGTGCAAAACGTGTAACAAATGTTTAAACTCTGCAAATCATGAAATGTGTGTTGTTAATATTTTGAGTTCTGTGAATGCAACCCCCACTGTTAAGATTGTCTTGAATAAAGGGAAGCAGATTTGGAAACCAAAAGGCAAACTGTCTGATAACAGTTTGAACAAGACCAAGCGGGTTTAGAAAGCAACGGGCAAACTATTTGCTGATATTGGTTATCAATGGAGACCCACAGGAAAGAAATTCACCTTAGGAAAACTTAATTATGGTTATCAATGGAGACCCACAGGAAAGAAATTTGCCTTAGGCGAACTGTGCCCTTTAACTAAGCTTTCTGTGAAATGTTCTATTATATCTGCTAACCAACAGGACCCCAACAAAAATTGGGGAACCGAAATTCCAAACTCTCCACACTCGACTGTTTTCAAATGCAGGTCGTACAGGTCATCCTTTGGTATCTGGACTCAGGCTGTTCAAAACATATGACGGGGAATCGTTCAAAGCTCAAGAACTTTGTGAAAAAGTTCATCGGGACAGTCAGATTCAGGAATGATCACTTTGGAGCTATCATGGGTTATGGAGATTATGTTATTGGTGACAGTGTGATCTCCAGAGTATACTACGTGGAAGGACTTGGACACAATCTATTCTCTGTAGGGCAATTTTGTGATTCTGATCTTGAAGTTGCCTTTAGAAAGCATACATGCTTTGTTCGTGATATTAATGGCACGGATATCCTTAAAGGTAGTCGTGGCACCAATTTGTACACGATATCGATTGATGACATGTTGAAGTCTTCTCCGATTTGCTTGTTGTCCAAAGCTTCCAAGTCAAAATCATGGTTGTGGCATCGTCGTTTAAACCATTTAAACTTCGGCACAATCAATGATCTTGCTCGTATTAGAGGTCTACCAAGATTGAAGTATGAAAAAGATCATCTTTTGCACAGACCTGACAACATGGAAAAACCAGAAGTTCTCCCAACCGGCCAAAATCTGAAAATACAAATATGGAAGTTCTTAATACCCTTCACATGGATCTGTGTGGTCCAATGAGAGTCCAGAGTATTAAAGGGAAGAAATACATCTTAGTCATCGTGGATGACTATTCAAGATTCACATGGGTAAAATTCTTGAGGTCAAAGGATGAAACTCCAGAGTTTGTCACCAACTTTCTTAAGCAAATACAGGTTGGCCTCAACAAAACAGTCAGATTCATCCGCACAGATAATGGAACGGAATTCGTCAACCAAGTTATGTCTGAATACTATGAAGGTGTTGGCATATTTCATCAAAAGTCTGTTCCGAGAACTCCTCAACAAAACGGCGTTGTCGAAAGACGAAATCGTACACTTGTGGAAGCAGCACGTACAATGCTGATATTCTCAAAAGCACCGATGTTTCTATGGGCAGAAGCTGTAGCTACTGCTTGTTACACCCAGAACCGATCCCTAATTCATACTCGTCACAACAAAACCCCTTATGAGCTTGTACATGATAAGAAGCCTGATCTTACATTTCTCCGAGTATTTGGTGCTCTGTGCTATCCTACAAATGATAGCGAAGATCTAGGAAAATTTCAAGCCAAAGCTGACATTGGGATTTTCGTTGGGTATGCTCCTAGCAGGAAGGGCTATAGAATCTACAACAAGAGAACTCGTCGATTAATGGAAACAATTCACGTCACATTCGATGAGATGCATCAGACAATGGCTCCTGTACGCATCAGTTCAGGACCCGAGCCTATCATGATGACCCCTGGACAACTCAATTCAGGGCTCGCCCCATCGCCTGTCCCTGCAACTACATACATTCCACCAACAGATAAAGATCTGGAGATTTTATTCCAACCGATGTTCGATGAATACTTTGATCAATCTACAGATAGTGAACCAGTCCCTACGGCTACTGTAGTTAACGCTCCAATTGTTTCTACAAATACATCTGTTTCTACAACGATTGCTCAAGATGCACCTTCTACAAGTCATTCACTGTCATCCTCACAAGTGCATCCTCCAGTCTTTCCTCAAGGTGTTGCAGCTGGACCAACTATCGAAGACACCTCAATTACTCAAGCTGACCTTCATCCCTCAGTTAACCCTGTTGCAGGAGAACCTAGTTCTGCACAGTCAACATCAGGGGATGTTAGTTTAGCTAAACCTAACCAAGTTACTCAACCACTAGATCATCTTAGAAGATGGACCAAAGATCACCCTCTTGATAACATCGTTGGCAATCCCTCTCGTCCTGTATCTACCAGAAAACAGTTAGCATCCGATGCTTTGTGGTGCTGTTTCCATACTGAACTGTCCAAAGTCGAACCCAAGAACTTCAAAATGGCCGTGATAGAAGACTGCTGGTTTCAAGCCATGCAAGATGAAATTCACGAATTTGATCGACTTGAAGTATGGGAATTAGTACCTCGCCCAATCTATGTTATGGTTATCGCTCTCAAGTGGATCTACAAAGTGAAGCTTGATGAATATGGTGATGTACTGAAAAACAAAGCTCGGTTAGTTGCAAAGGGATATCGTCAGGAGGAAGGTATTGATTTTGAAGAATCGTTTGCTCCAGTTGCACGGATAGAGGCCATCAGAATATTCATTGCCAATGCTGCAACCAAGAATATGATCATCTACCAGATGGATGTCAAAACTGCTTTTCTGAATGGTGATCTTCAAGAAGAAGTCTTTGTCAGTCAGCCTGAAGGATTTGAAGACCAGGATAATCCTACTCACGTTTATCGTCTGAAGAAGGCTCTTTATGGGCTAAAGCAGGCACCAAGGGCGTGGTATGACACACTATCAAAGTTCCTTTTGGCCAACAATTTCTTCAAGGGTGCCGTGGATCCAACGTTATTCACACGCAAATCAGGCAAACATATTCTACTTGTTCAAATATACGTAGATGACATCATTTTTGCCTCAACAGATCATAATGCGTGTCACATATTTTCCAAAGAAATGAGCTCCAAATTTCAGATGTCAATGATGGGACAAATGTCGTTTTTCTTAGGACTACAAGTTTCTCAAAGTCCCAGAGGCATCTTTATTAACCAAGCAAAATATGCTCTCGAAACCTTAAAGAAATATGGAATGGATCTCTCTGACCCTGTCGATACACCAATGGTGGATCGATTGAAACTGGACGAGGATCTCATGGGGATTCCAGTTGACCAAACTCGATTTAGAGGAATGGTTGGCTCCCTAATGTACCTTACAGCCAGTAGACCAGACCTTGTATTCGCTGTGTGCATGTGTGCTAGATATCAGGCTAAGCCTACCAAAAAGCACCTTGAAGCAATCAAACGTATCTTTCGGTACCTAAAAGGAACCATTAACATGGGTCTTTGGTATCCGAAGGACAATGCTATGTCACTAACAGCTTATGCAGATGCGGATCATGCGGGATGTCAGGATTCGAGAAGAAGTACGTCGGGAAGTGCTCAGTTTCTTGGAGATAGATTGGTTAGCTGGTCATCAAAGAAGCAAAGAAGCACGGCCATCTCAACAACAGAGGCGGAATACATTGCAATGTCTGGATGCTGTGCTCAAATCCTTTGGATGAGATCTCAGCTAAAAGACTATGGCTTTCTGTTCAATAAGATTCCTCTGTACTGTGATAACAAAAGTGCCATTGCTTTAAGCTGCAACAATGTCCAGCACTCACGATCTAAGCACATCGACATACGACACCATTTCATTCGAGAGCAAGTGGAAAATGGAGTGGTTGAACTCTACTTCGTAATATCTGTCTAACAGATTTAGTATTCCTCCTCTTCCCGCGAAATATCGAAACAGGTTGCCAACGGAATACTGAGTATAGGTTTCCAATCTCGCGGAATACGGCTCTAGTTTGCAGGTGGAATACCGAGCATAGCAGGTTTTTGAATCCCACGGAATACCATCCTCTTCCCATAAAATATGGTTTTAGTTTACCCACGGTTTACAGTTTCAGTTGCCCACGAAATACGGCTAGGTTTTTCAGGTTTATAAGTTTGGATTCCGCAGTTTATGTTTGGTTTATATCGAGGCTAAGGTTTAGGTTTCAAACGAAGAAGAGGGTTATAACAGGTGGTTAAACGATTCAATTCAAGTTGTTACGGTTTTCGGGTTTTGAGTTTCTACATTCGCGGGTCTTATAACGTATACCATTAGAATCGAGATCCTTCAACGATCATCATAGCGTACTTCATTTTGATTAATCATCTCTAAACGACACCAAAGAGAAGCAAGAACGAAAAAAAACCCTAAAATGTTTATAATTTACAACCAGGAAGAAGAAACAGAGATATAATGCATGATGAATTTTTTAATATTTATTTAAAATTTAGATTTTTCAATTTTACCCTTAGTCTTTCAAAAGGCTTAACGTTTAACCTTTAGTTTTCTAATTACATTAAGATATAGCCCTTAGACTTTTAAACAATTTTAATTTTAACCTTTACTTTTAAACAATTTTAATTTTAACCTTTACTTTTAAACAATTTTTATTTTAACCTTTAATTTTTTCAAAATGTTTAACTTTTAGCCTTAGTTAAATAAAATACTTACGCATTAGATTTTAATACATTTTCAGTATTAACCTTTAGTTTCCAAACATTTTTCATTTTTCAAAGTTTTATTTTTATTTAACCTTTAGTTTAAATACTTTTCACCGTTATCCTTTTAAAGCTACAATTCGATTTAATGAAGCAAACGTTACCAAACAGAATAAAATTTAACAAACCACAACAACATCACTTAATCTACTTAAGATCCTTAAATTCATTTCACACATCAATCATTTCATTTCATAATGTCTACAATGGCTGATAATGTTATTGCTGATAATCGTCCTCCTATGCTTAATAAGAGTCGGTATAACTCATGGCAAAGTCGTATGCTACTCTACATCAAAGGTAAGGAACATGGTAAGCAACTTTATGACTCAGTCATCAATGGACCTTTCAAATATAGAACAGTTGAAGTCCCCAGAACTCCAACTACACCCGCATCCATGAGAGACATAACTTATGACGATCTCACAGAAGCAAAAAATATTCGTGAAGCTTGTGACATAAGAACAACTAACATTGTTCTTTAAGGCTTACCACAAGATGATTATAATTTGGTAAATCATCATACTTATGCCAAGGAGATTTGGGACAGAGTCAAGTTACTTATTGAAGGTTCAGAACTCTCGTTGCAAGAAAGAGAATAAAAGTTATATGCTGAGTTTGATAGATTTACATCCGAGAGGGGAGAAACGATTCATTCGTATTACTTGCAGTTTGCAAAACTGATAAATAACATGAACACAATTGGAATGTCATTGCTTCAAGTTAATACGAAATTTTTCAATCATCTTCACCCAGAATGGAGCAAGTTTATGACCGATGTGAAATTACCAAAAGACATGCACAATACAAACTTTGATCATTTGTACGCTTATTTGAGGCAACATGAAGCTCATAAAAATGAATTACGTCTGATGAGGCAATAATTTTTAGATCCTCTTTCTTTGATTGCTAATTCATATAACTCACCTCCAGTCCACAACTATCATCAGTCACAATACAATCTATTATTTTTGCCAATTCCTCTTCAGCAACAACCATTCTACTATTCTTTTCTACATCAACAAGCATATGAATCACATGTTGTTCATCATCATTTACCTACAGTGGTTTCACAAATTGATTCAGGTCTTGGTGAACCAAAATTCATTCCCACTAATGATCCCATTCAAAGTCTAAACAAAGCCATGTCATTCCTAAATGATATCCTTACTTTAATCAACAACACATAAACCAATAATCAAAATGAGCAAAACCAACAAACTCAGACTGACGCGGGTGATGTTGCAAGGGATAATGCTACTAGAACAAGGGTTATTTTGAACACGAGAATGCTACTACAAACCAGTCATAGGTTATTCGATGCTACAACTGCAGAGGTGAAGGTCATATTGTAAGAAAGTATACTCAATCGAAGAGGGCACAAAATTCAGATTGGTTCAAGGAAAATCTGCAGTTAACATAAGCTCAAGAAGCAGGAGTTGCTTTGGATGAGGAACAAATTGTATTTTTGGAAGATAAATGAGAAAGAGTTGATTCAGGCCTAGCTGCTCAAGCACTGACAACCAATGTTATCTTCCAAACATATGGTATTGATGCATTCGATTTTGACGTTGATGAAGCACCTATAGAAAGTGCAGCATTCATCACCAAACTCTCTGATTATGGTTTTGATGTTCTCTTTAATACTATGTTTGAACAAAATGTTCAAGAGATGCAATATTCTGAACAACCTGTTATTGATGATGATTCAACTATTGAAAATATAAGTGACAACAATGTTATCTCGTTTGATCAATATCTGAAAGAGACCGAAAATGAAGTTGTTCAAAGTACTACATCTCCTTACCAACAAAATGCAGTGATAATGTCTGTAATTAAGGAAATGTATAGCAAGTAGCGAAATGCAATGCTGTAAATTAGGAGAATAAGACATTAAATGAATCATTGACTGTTGAGCTTGAAAGATATAAAGAACAAATTAAAAATTTTGAAGAACGACATAAATTTGATTTAACTAATAGAGAAACGTATATTAATGGTCAAATGCGAGGTGTAATTGTTGATAGAAATGTAAAGTTTTCTGATTTTCAAAACGAAATTCAAACGCTAAAACTGTAACTTTCTGCTAATGTTGAAAGTCATAAGACTTTGTCAAAGGAAAACAAAGAAAAACAAGAGAAATATATTGAGGAAATCATTGATTTGGAAAAGGAAAAGAAAGCTCTTGAAAATATTGTTTATAAACAAGGTCAATCTATGCAAACGATGCATATGTTAACAAAGCCTCAAGTTTTTTACAATGAAAGTCACAAAACAGCACTTGGTTATCAAAGCCCTTTGTATCTGACTCAAGCTCAAAGAAAAGTACATGCGTTGTACTATGGTCATACAATTGTTAAGAAGCATGATGCACTATTTATGATTGATATTGAAGAGACATTAATATTGGCTGAAGAAAGTAGAATTAAAATGCTTGAAAAACAAAATGATCTAATTATGAAAGAAAAGAAAGTGGACATCACTCCAATTGATTATGTTGCACTGAATAAACTATTTGAGAAATTTGTTAACCGTTTTGTGCCTAAAAAACAACTGTCTGCAGAACAAGCCTTTTGGTTACCAATTTCAAAAATAGTTTCTAAAAACCCACTGGTTCAACCCGAAGCAGTTCAAAAGGAAATTCCTCGTGAACTTCCTTCAATAAGTTTGGTCAAAGATAGTTTTAATAAAATGAGAAGCCATCTTAATAATTTTGACAAGGTCATAACTATCATAACCAAAGTAACTTGTCAAAATGAGGGAACTTGGGGGTTTGAACATATTTGACGAGCTTTTAACAAAGATTGATTCCATTTGTCAAAACCTTAAAAGAATATTTTCAAATATTTGATCAAGGTCTTGCAAAAGAAATTACCGACATGAAAGAAGTTTTCAATCAAATGGACACTGAGGTTAAAGAATGTTCTGTAGATAGGAAGTGTTTTGAGATTCTAAAGAAATAACTCTTCATTGAAAATGATCGTCTCTTAGAGCAAACTATTTTAAAGATGTTATGTGTACTACAATGCATGCTGATATTAAACATAATTGTGTGTTGCCTGCAAATGATAATAATCTTGCATATGCCAAGTTGGAAAAGAGTTATATAGCTAAGTACAGTAAGGTGTTAGAACTTGAAGCTGAGCTTATCGAAAAGAAAGATATGATTGAACAAGATGTCTTTATTGAACTTTCAAAAAGTTATTCAAAACTTGAAAAGCAATGCATTTCTCTTGAAATTGCTTTGCAACAAAGTAAAGATAAGTTTCAAAATGACAAACCATGCGAAAATCACGATGCTCCTGAATTTTATGAATTTTTTGAAATAAATGAATTGAAAGCTCAGCTACAAGCAAAGAACACAAAATCAGCATCTTGAAAAACCACCTTCAAAAGATGAAAGGAAAAAGTACATTAGAATATGCTTGTATGTATGCAAAAAAAATTCAGGAGTTGTTAGTATATGTTAGTGATACATGTCCTAGTTCCCCAAACAATAGTGAAAAGTTGGTTGTCGTCACACCAATGAACAAAAGAAGGCAAGTCACTTTTGCAAAGATTAGTGCCACATCAAACAATAACACATAAAAACGAGTAGATTCACACAAATCTCAGACTACTAGCAAACCTTTGTTGCCTTCCACAAAAATAAAGAGTTCTAATAATGCTACCGGATCAATGTCTAGAAGTGATACAAGGAGCAATAAGATCCTGCATTTATGAAGTAGCAACCTGAATTATTAGAAAGTACAAGCCTAACATAGGAAAGTTAAGTTTAGTCTGACTAAGAAAAATCAAGTTTCTAAATCTATGTGTTTTACATGCAAAAAATGTTTATTTGATGCAAATCATGATATGTGTGTGGTGGATTATTTAAATGATGTAAATGCACATATTAGAAATAAGGCTGTTAAGAGCATTACTAAGAACGAATGGAAGCTATAACACCCCTATTTTTGACATATAGCAGCGGAAGCTAATCTGGGGTATTATTTCATAGTACAAGAGTCATAATCATAAAAAATGACTCAAAAGAGACGTTTTTAAAAGATAAGTTATCATTCACTATTTCATCAGAGTTTTTACAAATAGAGGTCCCAAAATCTACATGAAAACATAAAGTTTGAATGATAACAATTTAGCCATCTTCAAGTTCGTGCCACTCCGTGCCATAAGTTTGATCAATACTTGAAATATAAACATGCCTTAAAAAGGTCAACACAAATGGTTAAGGGAAAATTCATAGGTTTATGTTAAACCAGTTTTGAATACAGTAATTGTGGGTTTACATTGTTATTCACCCATAAGTGTAATAATTGCATATGAGAATCAATTATTATAGAAAACAGTTTATGCCCTTAAGTCATGACACCGAGGACCTTGAGATATATCCAATAATAAAGTAGTTGCCCCAACGGGTGCCTTTGCCAAACACCCGCATAGTGATTCAAATGAAGTGTGTTTGGTTACCAAAAAGTATAGGTACACCAATGGGGAAGCTCATTCCCAAATAGATCTATTCACAGCATTCGCGCTTACTCTGAAAAGTAATTAACGGTTCATGATAGTGGGGTCTTAATGGAAAAAGTAAGGACTTAGGCAATAATATATCAGGATAGCATACAGTTGGAAAAACACTCGTATTCATGGTTTATAGCATGTATCCCCCTCGCGGGTTTATGAAAACATTAAAAGATTTAAAATGCGAGGCTATAAACTCACCTTAATAAAGAAAATCTGATTGATGGCAAAAGTATATCAAGTGAAAGTAACAGCTACGTCACGCAACCTGAGGTAATATGTCAAGTCTTAGTGTGATGGTTTATGTTTCAAAACATTATAAAGTTTAACGTATTACTTTGATTTATTAATTATGGAAATATTGTATCACTGTTCGGGCCAACATAATTCAGAGGTCATGTAGTAAACGTTTGAGGAGCCAGGACACTTTAAATCGTAAATCCAGCAAACTCGTCAAAACGTATACCCAAATGAAACTCCTCACATTGAAGCTCCCTCAGTAAGTGATACGATAAAATTTTGTTTCTTTAAAAGTTAGTGATGTTAAATTACGTTAATTATTATAAAGTATGTTTTATATGCGTAGTATTTTAGATCGATGATTAATAACGATTAATGTGTCGGGTTTTAATAAAATCGAGTTTTATAATATTAATATATATTTTTATAATTTATATAAAAATATTATATCTTATATTTTTAAGTTTGCAAAAATGGCAATATATACCCTTGATTTATAAACTTTTATAAGTTTAGTCCTTTATATATAAAGTATATATAATTTAAACCTTTAACTTTGAAACTTGGCACGATAGGTCCTTATATTTATAACTTTGAAATAATGACATTTTCAGCCCCTATAGTTATAAATTTCAGAAAGTTACAATATATACCCCTATGCATGAAAACATTTGCAAATCAAGTCCAAAAAGCCATGCAAGCTTATTTTAGAGTTCCAAATGATATTTGCAGGTTATAAATTATTAGAATAAGCTAAAATAAGATGTTCTAACATAACAAAAGTTTAGAAAAAGGATTCGTTAGCTAGAAAATCAAAACGGGTCGTTTTTAAGGTTTTAATCAAAAACACGTGGGTTTGAGGATTCAAGGCTTTAACAAGAGTTCATATATGATCTTATGAGTATTATGAACATTCTAATATAGATTATAAGCTTATTGAACAAGATTTAAGCTTTCTTAAGCTAGAAATGGGTCGAAATGGGGTTTTCAGGTTCGTACGCCTAGTAACAACTTTAAGGGTTCCTTTCACTTGATTGTTGGATTCTATTATGAGCTTAGGGACTTCACTTGATCCTCATTGGTCTGATTTAAGACTCCATTTGTGTGTATGATGAAATTTGAGATGTGTTTGAAATGGTGGGGGAGTTCGGCTATTTATAGAGGTAAAAACACCTTGGTGCCTAAGTTTGGGGTTTGATTAGTATCCTAGCTAGCTGAGGTGATTAAGGGATGCTAATATGATGAGTAAGGTAAGCTAGAAACTATCTATGAAGAGGTGGAAGGGGTGTGTGGAGGTTCAGCTCCCAAAGGGGTGTTTGGAGTGCAAGTAGCTTACAAAGAGGTGATGGAGGTGCTTGTAAGGTGCTTAGGGAGATAGTAGGTTAGTCATAGAGGTGCTTGAGGTGTTAGGGTGCTAGCTTAGGTTTAAAATGGGTCAAAAATAAAATAAAATTGGTAGATTAGGGATAGATTAGGGTTTAGGATTAAGGTTTAGTGTTAGGATTAGGTTTTAGGATTAAGATTTAATGTTAGGATTAGGGTTTAGGTTTATTTTTTAGGTTTTAAAATGAAATTAGGGTTTTAAGGTTTCATTTAGGGTTTAGGGTTTTAGATTAAGGTTTTAGAATGACTTAGGGTTTAGGTTTAGGGTTTAGATGTTGTGCATTGAGTATTGTATCTTTTGCTAAAGTAGTGGTAAGAAATTAGAATGAAAAAGGTGAAAAATGAGCTTATTTGAATTCATGCTTCATGATTTTATACATTGTGCATTAAGGACTTGTGCATTGATTTAGAGGGAAAATATATTTCAAATGTTGTGCATTGTACATTTGTACACATGCTTTGATTACTTGAACATTCAGTTTATATGTATACATTACATATAATTAGGGTTTTGATATAAATGTTAACGGATAAAGTCCGTTTTGATAAAATGTTGTAAATGTTATGTTAAATGGGTAATGTACTTGGTAAAATGATATTAAGATATAGACTTGACATATTAGGATGTTTACATGATATAAACATGTTATAAGATGGGGCAATGGTGGATGTTGGCGTGAGCTAGTTTACTTTTGAGATTGCAAAGTTACGTTTGCATAATGAGTAAAGCAAAAAATTTCCCTGTAAAAAGTATATATTATATAATATATATATATATATAATATATATTTATATATATATAGATATATTATATATACTTAACTATACTATTATATAATGTAGTTTTACAATGGATATTATAGTGCATCTAATTTAATAGATGGATAATTACATTGATAAAAATTACGGGTTGTTATAGAAGCCTACTAGTAAAATATTTATAACTGTTGGACACAAATGGGTACCCACAGGAAGGACTTTCACTATAGTTGGAAATAAGTGTCCTTTAACTAGATTCACTTCCACTAAAATAGTACCTCCTAGGAAACCTCTTAATTTAACTATACTCATGAAAATAAAACCAAGTAGTGCATCTCAATGGAGACCCAAAGAAATAAAACACGTGAGTTCGAGTAGTGCACCTAAGATTGTAGAATCTAGGACTTCTAACAACTCGGAACCCAACATATCCAACGTTTCAAAATCTCTATTCTCTTCTAGTGTTCAATGCAGGTCGTACAAATCGTACATTGGTACTTGAATTCGAGTTGCTTTAACCATTGACCTGAAAGAAATGACATCAGGCCACTTTAGTTCAGGCTTCGCTCTTCGTTGACAAATGGTGTCTGTAGACAACACTTTAGGCCCCGCACCTCAATGAAAAATTACTTCTGATAACATCAGATCAGGACTTGGACTTCATTAAATGACTTTTAAGTACTTCTACTTCGAACTCGGTTTTAAAGAAAAGAAGAGTGTGCACTTCAGTGCGCTTTATCTTCAAAAGAATAGAAATCTTCTTGTTTACTACCATTCTCATTGGCAATTTTTATATTTTCCCATGCTCGTTCGGTCAACAAGTGGATCAACATACATTAACTTGTATGTTAATTCACTTGTTTAATCAAAAATGACAACTACATATGCAATTTTTGAAGGGGAGAATAGTTAATAAAATGTGATCAATACGGTTTAACTTGGTCTCTCAATGTGTATCAAATGATTTCTCAAACACGTTGATTGATTTTTCAAATGGTCATATGGCTTCTGCATAAGTCTGTGCAGGACTCGAGCTTAAACTTATGACTCCTGGATACATCAGTTTAGGACTCGTGCAAAACCCCTCTTTTTAACACCAAATGTTCCACCTTCCAAGAAAGACTAAGATATCTTGTTTCAACCCTTATTTGATGAATACTTTCCGACTCCATCAAGTGTTGTATCTCCTGTGCTTCCCACTGCTGCTCCATTTCCTGCTGATACAACTCGTACACCTTCATCAACCAAAATTGATCAAGATGCACTATATGCTATACTTCACCAATAACTCAAGAAATTCAAGCTCTAGTCATTTATCAAGGTGTTGAAGAACAAATTCAAGGAATTTAAAATACACAATTTGATACGGCTCCCCTCATTCATAATCTAATTCCAGACCCCATTTCTAAAGAATCATCCTCAAGGGTTTTCATACCATCAAATGTGCTTCCATCCAACCAACCGTTTAAACATCTCAGCAAATGGATAAAGAATCATCCAGTGACCAATGTTATTGTTCTACATGGTTCAAAAGGAGAGAAGACAAAGATATCATACTAGTAAAAAACTTACGTATTATTTTGTACTTCTATTGATCATGATCTTTGTGACACATTTGCTAATATAATGAGTTTAAAAGTTCAAGATGTCAATGATGGAAAAAATGTCTTTCTTTCTCGGACTACAAATTTCTCAAAGTCCTAGAGGCATCTTTATTAACCAATCAAAATATGCTCTTGAAATAATAAAAATTTACGGTATGGAATCTAGTGACCCGGTTGACACACATATGGTGGAAAGAACCAAACTGGATGAGAATCTATAGGGGATACCAGTTGATCTTACTCGTTATTGAGGAATGATCGGTTCCCTTATGTATTTGACATCTAGTCGACCCGACCTTGTATTTGCAGTATATATGTGTGCCCGGTATCAGGAAAAGCTTACCGAAAAGCACGCACATGCGGTAAAACAAATCTTTCGATACCTAAAAGGAACCATATATATAGGTCTTTGGTATTCAAAGGATATTGAAATTGCAGTAACAGCTTATGCAGTTTGATGTGTCGTTGTGTGGTGTATATTTTTATGATTCAAGTTTTAAATTTATATTTTGCTGAATTAACCAAAAACAACACTTTAACGGGCAGTGTACCCGGTCAGTGGTAGATTCGTGGTAAGTAGGGTGTCGAACACTTGAAGCCAGGTTAAATCTCTCAATTTATTTATATTTTGGTTATCTAATCTAAGTCAAACCTATGCTTATCCTATGTTAGTTCTAATCCTAACTCTAACAGGTAAAAGGGGGGTTTCAGTCTGAGAGACTGGCATGGGTTTGGTTGGTGACTACAATCAATTCAAGACACTTTAACCCACGCAAGAAAATTAATAGAAGATAAAAGAGCGGTCGAGCCTTATGATAGAAAACTGTATTAGCCATCATTAATCCGATTAGAAGGTTGGTTTGTTTATTCAGTGCAGTGATTACTTATCTCGAAGAGGCATATCATTCTTAGACTTAGGCGGGACTTCATCCTAAGGCCTAGACACATTAATTCTGTCACAATTAAAGTAATTCCCACACAAAAGCATCCTTATTTTGCTGATTAGAAAATCAATCTTAGGGAATAAAGCAATGTGATCTTGTGTGAAACCCTACTCATAGAGACTTTACCCACTTACTGCTTAATGGAAATTTATACACTAGTAGTCTACTTGTCCAACTATCCAATGGAATCAGAACATTATTTGTTGAATTATCTAGATTCACCTACTAGTCAACATGTTTAATAAACCAAAGGTAGTTTCCGTTAACTAGTTAAGCCAGAAGCGTATCCTTAGCAGATTTTAGAAGGACAATATTTGTGATCCTATGATTCTAGATGTATAAATCACTATATGGAAGAGCTAGTCCCAAGGATCTAGAATTACTCGGTCCTATACTAGATCCAGATGAATGATAGGTCGTATACAAAAGCACGTAAACAAGTATATTGATAAACATAAACAAGCATATAACGATAAATTAAGAAATCGAGATATAAACAAAACCAAACATTCAGATCTTCATAATAATGGCTAATGTCTGAAGGTATTAGCCTTCAAACATCATAATTAATACAAGAGTAATTGTTTTAGCCAAGGTAAACTAACCGAGTTAATGAATGATACCAAAAACTAAATGATTACAAAAGTATAAGAAATTACACGTTGTCTTGTATAGATTGGAATGCGTTGCAAGACCTCTTATGCTCTTTTTCTCTTCTGAAAATCAACTTTTGTGATTTAGGTATCGAGAATATGATTTAGCACACTTAAAACTCATTTTTAAGTTTTCTATTTATACTGTCTGGAAGTCGGTTCGATACAGCGTATCCAATGGGTTGGATACGGCATATTGGAGTTTCTTGGAGTAGGGACCACGTTTGATATCTTCCAGAATATTCACATACTATATTTCCAATACGGCATATTGGTCTTCTCTAGATACGGTATAACACCCTGTGTTTTCAAGTCATTGACGACGTCAACAAATCCGCAATGTACCTTTTGTATTGTACATGTTTGCTTGAAATTGTAAGCGTTAGGTTAAATCGCGTACGCCAAATATTATTGTTTAATGTAAACGGGCATTAAATCATCAAACGTTTACATCAATCATGTGTTATATAATTATTTTGATAATAATTATGGTCGTTGTTCATTTATTTTATTGGTTACGTAAGTTAAATACGTTTCGCGATAAATGTACGTTTAAGAATAACCGGAAGCATGAAAATTTATCTACGCTTCAACAAATACCCTCGATTATACCCAATACCTAAAGTTTTATTAAACTTTACATAAGTAAATGTTACTTACACTTTGTACACTAGAAAATATATTATACACAAATGCATGCAAGTTGGCAACTTTTAAATAAAAGTTACATGTTGTAACTTTAAGAAAATGATACAATATAATGTTTTAACTAGCAAAAGGCTTCTAGAAGCCCTCCCCCCCTCAAACTCATGGCATACATACATATGTATGCTAGGAAAATGCAATTTTTACACAACTTGGTCAATGTACAATCCAATGCATTTAAAAGATCTCTAGCCATGTTTGTTACTTGCATCTCAAAACACAAAAACAACATCCCTTGAAACCCTCATCTTGCTCTTGGACCAACTATTGCATACTTTTGACCTTAGACCTCTATATACAGGCAAGTAACTAAAAAGTGAATAACGTCAACAAGTATACACACTTTGAAAAATCAAACCAAAAACCCTCTTTGACCTCTATAGAGCTCACGACTCAAAACCTCAACCCAACCAAACCCATACAAAATTTTCTACAACCCCTACCCTTCTATATACACCTATTCTAAGATATACTAAGGCATTTGCAAGCATTGTAAACCATTTTCAAGGTATTTCTCAAGGAAAAAAAGCACGATTTGTTAAGGAAGCTAGGGTTTGTTAAGGAAAGCTAGGGTTTTGTGGCTAAACAAGGGTTTATAACTTGTTCATCATCATCAACATAACCATCATGAATGTCCACTTGAACTCTTTATGTTCTTTATAATTTTTATTTATGCATATGATTTTTCTATTTAGCTTAAATCACCATTTAGGTTTTATTCATGAAAATGAAGTATATACATGAAATGATCATTTTACACACTTATATATATGTGGTGTTATTACTTACATCATGTTAAAAAGGATGAGAAAATATTGACATGACTTCAAGTTATTTTGGTGTAAAAATGATTATGGGTAAATTAGGGTTTATAAATATTCTTAATATGTTTCAAGTGAAAGAAATACAAAAGACATGTTAATATTGATTATGGACTTTTAATCATGTTAATAGAACACTAAAATAAAGTCATATGGAAAGAAATACACTTGTACACACTTGGTTGGTGTAATAATGATTATTGACAAAAACTAGAAATTTAAGGTTACATAGGAAAGAGTTATGTTTTAAAGTGTGTAATGGATATTGTTATACCATGGGTAACTGGATATGTGGACTACTATGACAATGGACACATAATATCTTGTATGATTTATAATATATATGATATATGAGACTTGTAGTAGAATACAAAAATGGTAAAGTATAAAGAAAAGATCAAAAATGGATTCAACAAACTCATGCAAACATTCTGTCCAAGATTCGAATTTTTACATATCCATTTTATGTTTTTATAGGATAATAAATTTCACGACGATTCCGAAAAGGTAATAAACTGAACTTGTTAAAAAAACGGATTAATAACGAAAAGTTACGTTAAAAACGAGTTATACGATAAAAACTAAGTCGTAAGTGATTTTTATAAAAAAAAACATTTTTATAAAAAATTATAGAACAGCAAGGGTTAACATTTTATAAATAAAACACATTTTTAGGATTCCAAAATGAATAAGAATCGCGTAATTTCAATTAATAACAACCGAGTTATGAATTCGCGAGGTTAACGCCAAATAAATACTTTTAAACAAACTATTGTTTATAAAGTTACAATTCATACATAAAGTTATATTTTATTTAAACCTCAAAATATATTAGAACTTAATACGAGAACGTACCTCGAAAGAATGCATTAAAAACGGAGCTATAACGAATAAGAATACGACATTTACGGTTTTTAACGACGGACAAATAACGAATTATATAAAACATCATAGTCTGTCATGAACAGTAAAAGTTACGGTTCATCAGGGATAAAATTTATGAAAAATGTCAAATATCGATAACCGTCTTAATACGAAAAGATGGACATAAGAAAAGCGAGAATCAGGCTTAAAACGCAAAAGTTACGCCATTTTTACTAAACGGTAATTATAAACGTTATAGCGTAATAACATATTTTACCAAACCATTAGTTGTGATTGGCTATATAAGAAAGTTATGTGGTTTATCAAAGTACAATAATACATAGGGAGTTACATAATGAGTTGCCTCTTCGGAATGGCGTTTCGACGAGTTTTGGATTTACGAAATAAAAGTGTCCTAAACTCCTCGAATGTCATGTCATACCTCTTTAAATTATGATAGCCCGAACGCTAGAACATGTAACAACTAAGGATAATATTCAATTGTTATTAAAGTACTCGTACTTATACAACCATAACTTAATTTTGTTAGCAATTGGATCACTTCGTGTGGCGTCATTATTTTGTGATACGCTTGGCATTACCCACATCAAGTGAGTTCATGCCCCACATTTTAACATGCATTTGTTTTACAAAGATTTTGGGGTGGAAAACATGCAATCTTTACAATGGACACAAGTGGTTAAGATTTCATTTGTTATGATTAACGTTGCCTAAGTAGCGATAACCCATATCTGAGCCCAGTAATCATGGAACTGACAAATTCTGGATTTGAGCGTGAATGTTATAATAGATCTATATGGGTTTTTGACAACCTCGCTTCGGTGATTAGCTATCAATGGGAGACCAAACGAAATATACCAAGTCCGAATATAGGATGTTGCAGGATAGAACATCCAACCACGGGCCAATGTAGCCATTAATTTTGGTATTCATACACGTACAAAGCTCAGTAGTCATGAGCCATAGAGCAACGTAATTACATTTATAATAAGTTGTCTGCAATTGTTGCATTATCATGACTACTTGGGAAATCTTGTGTCCTACAATATAGATTTATATCAAACCTATGAATTCACCAACATTATTGTTGACGTTTTAAAGCAATGTTTTTCAGGGGATCAATAAGCACAGGGTGCAATGGATACATTGGTGGTTTTGATTTGGATGTCTTGCATTAAAGATTTTGTCGCATTTCATTTTGTTATCTGTTATGGGCTGAAAATCTTTGTATTTGATCAAGTGAACAAGTTAAGCTTCGGGCTTATGTAACAATTACTTTGTTAAATCCAATGTATCGTTTTCAAAACGACTTTTTAGTCGTTCTATATATATCTTGTGTTGTTGATCTATGAAGTAACACGCCCCGGACCCATATTCCTGCGAGCCTATTGGGGGTGTTTACACAGATTGGTACAGAGCCAAGGTTATAGCGAACCAGGTCAAATGTTTTTGCTGGACTATAACCGTTTTCAAAAGTTGTTTTATAACAAGGGGATTACACGGGACATACATATGTGCATACATTCATGCATACACTACTTGTTGCATTAGTTGGTTGGACTAGATGCATTCATATTTGATATACATGTTATAATTATAAATGTATATTACTATAAGAGTCTTATATGAAATACTAATATAAGCTATCTTTGGATTTTCAGATACAGTCATGTCGGATTCTGAGGAATCGGGGATCACATACACAGCAGTGTCTAGTCCATATGAGGACTTATCGGATATAGGGTCACCACGAGCCGATGATCATGAGCTACTTGAGCTACCTTACATGCCAGAGGACCCATACTTTGAGGCCGCTCTTCAGGCACCACCATCTCCAGATTATGAAGCCTGTCGGAGGAGCAGGCATGCACCACCCATCGGATCGCACTCTAAGCTCGGGAGGATAATACAAGTATCAAATGACGCGGATTACAGACATAGTCGAGAACCAGATTATGTTCCAGGTCCGGAGCAGGCTGATGATGAGATCGTTGCTGAGGACCAGCCGTATGCTGAGGATGCCTCACCCATTGCACTGTCACCTGATTATGTTCCGGAGTCTGATCCTGAGGCAGACCCGGAGGAGGATGACGATGAGGACCCTGAGGAGGATCCTATCGACTATCCTGCTGATGGAGGAGATGACGGAGACGATGAGATGGATATCGAGGAGGATGAGGATGACGATATGGATATCGAGGCTGATGAGGAGGATGAGGATGACGAGATGGAGGTTGAGATTGACGAGGAGGCGGAGGAGGAGCACCTAGCTCCTGCCTACCCGGTAGTTGTTGCTTTACCAGCTACTGCCCCGTCTGCAGAGGAGACTGAGCCTTTTGGATTGATGAGTCGCGCCGGAACACCACCACTCACCATGCATATCGTATGACTGCTAGGATTACTATCCCAGAGCCATTACCAGTACCAGCATGGTCCGATTCTGAGGTTGCCAGATTACTTGCTATATCTTCCCCACCAGCATCACCACTATCTCCATGGTCTTCATCACCACCACAGATTCCTTTTCCATTATCACCACCTTCACCTGTATTGACAGCACCACCTCCTAGTCCTATTCGTTCATTGGGCTATCGAGCTGCTACGATTCGGATGAGAGCTGAGGCTGCAGCTACTTTCCCAGTTCACTATCACTAACCATATACCACCACCCTTCATGACTCTCACCCCACCAGA
The DNA here is from genome assembly GCA_026074375.1 of Tanacetum coccineum. NCBI lineage: Eukaryota > Viridiplantae > Streptophyta > Magnoliopsida > Asterales > Asteraceae > Tanacetum > Tanacetum coccineum. Next base: position 40,853 of record BQNB010020536.1, read on the forward strand.
CCAGGATTCCAGCCACACCCTTTCTGTCTACTATCAGCTCCTATACTTCATTCCCACCCACTATTACTATTACAAGCCCTCTTGACCGTCAGAGAGAGGAAGAACCCGAGGTACCTACACACCTCGATGGGATTATGGTATCAGCTCCTGGTCCCCAGGTATGAGGTAGGAGAGAGCTCCACCGCATGCTTGCTTCTAGAACAAACTGGAGCTCTTAAGGGCAAAGATTACGGCTTTGTTGCCACTATGGACAGGCAGGTCAGACGTGACCCAGAGAGATATGTCGGATATGGGATCACGGATTCATGGGATGAGATTGTTGAGACCTTACAGGGAGCTCCGGGTAGTACCGATACAGAGTTGGGTGCACACATGAGAGAGTTTGAGTCTATGGTTAGGCGAGATATAGACGAGATCTACATGAGGTTGGATGACGAGCAGGGACAGAGACAGTTATTGGCCGGTGAAGGTCGGTGTCAATATGTTGTTAAGATAGACGTACACATGCACATTACACGTCAGCTTATGGAAGAACCGAGGCGGGAAGTCTAAGAGCTTGGGGACAGGCGAATGGATGGCGAGCGATCTTGCTCATTTGAGAGGGTTATATCGCTACCACCACAGTTTCATTGCACAGGATGTTCAGAGATCACAGAGCTACAGTCAGCGGATCTTAGGAGACAAAGAGCGATGTCAGATATGCAAGAAGAACATGACCACAGAGGCGTTAGGAGATGAGAGCGTTGAAGAGCTGCTGGATCGCACTCAATGCAGCAGACAGATTATTCAGACCATGACTGTATGCAGACACAACAGAGAGAGAATGATTCCCAGGACTGGTCACCACCCTGCATGGGCAGGTGACGACTTCAACAGGGACCGGTGAATGACTTATAGGGGTAGGTTACTGCCTTACAGGGACAGCAGGGACCCGCTGGGGGTCCTGCACCGCAGGAGCTGCCAGAGGAGGCTGGTAGCAGTTCTTAGATTAGACTCTGATAGGGCTAGTCGTTTTGTATATAGCCTTACTAGTATTACGGGTTAAATCCCGGCTAGTAAGGCTTTAGGTTGTTTATGTTATATTTGTAACCTAAACATAATGATCATTTGTTAATCCAAACCAATCATGTCTGTTTTCCAGTTATAATGGAATGATGGTATTATGTCATGTTTAAAACGATTTGTGATGAAATGAATGTCGTGATTTGTTATATCATTGATAATTACAATTTCAATTGACATTTCACTGTGTGATGTGATCTCAACTAATTATCATGGATATGTCATGTTCAGGTTATGATTTTACTAAATCTAACGGGTATTGTATTTTCTTGTGATTGAAGAAAATGGCACCAAAACGAGCCACAAGGTCAACACCGGTCACAACAACACCAGCCCCAACAGCAACCACAACCACTACGGTCACTAATGCCCAACTCCAAGCTATGATTGACCAAGGTGTCAGTGCCGCTTTGGCCGCACGTGACGCAACCAGGAATGGCGTTGACAGCCATACTTCGGGAACGGGTGTCAGGGGATCTGAACGCGTTGCTCGAGAGTGCACTTACCAGGATTTCATGAAGTGCAAACCTCTGTATTTCAAGGGCACTGAGGGAGTGGTTGAGTTAACCTAATGGTTTGAAAGGATGGAGACTGTTTTCCGCATAAGCAACTGCTCGGTGGAAAACCAGATCAAATTTTCTACTTGTACTCTTTTAGCAGGTGCTCTAACATGGTGGAATTCCCATGTTATGACTGTTACTCATGATGTTGCATATGCAATGACTTGGGTCGATCTGAGAAAGAAGATGACTGACAAGTATTGTCCAAGAAACGAAATGAAGAAGCTCGAGGCTGAATTGTGGAACTTGAAAGTGATAGGTACTGATGTGGTCAAGTACAACCAACGTTTTCAAGAACTAGCACTGCTGTGTGTTAGGATGTTCCCTGAGGAGTCAGACAAAATTGAAAGGTATGTCGGTGGATTGCCCGACATGATCCATGGAAACATTGTAGCTTCAAAGCCAAAAACCATGCAAGAGGCTGTTGAAATGGCCACTGAACTAATGGACAAGAGAGTCAGTACCATTGCTGAAAGACAAGCTGAAAACAAGAGGAAGTTTGAAAACACTTCCCGAAACAATCAGAATCAACAACAACAAAATAAGAGGCAAAACACCGGCAGGGCATACACTGCTGGATCGGGTGATAAGAAACAATATGGGGGATCTAGACCCCTATGCTCAAAGTGCAATTACCACCATGACGGTCCGTGTGCTCCAAAGTGCTACAAATGCAACAAATTTGGCCACATCGCCCGTGACTGTAGGGGTGCGGGAAATGCCAACAACATTAACAACCAGAAGGGCACCGGATCGGGTCAGAGACCTACTTGTTTTGAGTGCGGAGTTCAGGGACACTTCAAGAAGGAATGTCCAAGGATGAAGAACAACAAAGGCAACCGTGGTAATCAAGATGGGAAGGACACTGCTCCAGCAAAAGTATATGCGGTGGGACGTGCGGGGACTAACCCAGACTCCAACGTCGTGACGGGTACGTTCCTTCTAAACAACCGCTATGCTTCTGTTTTGTTTGATACTGGTGCCGATAGGAGCTTTGTGTCTACTGCATTTAGTTCCCAAATGGATATCATGCCATCTACATTAGATCACTATTATGATGTCGAACTAGCTGACGGGAGGATAATTGGGTTAAACACTATCCTTAGGGGTTGCACATTAAATCTCCTGAACCACCCATTCAACATAAATTTAATGCCCGTAGAACTTGGTAGTTTTGACGCTATAATTGGGATGGATTGGTTGGCAAAGTACCAAGCAATCATTGTGTGTGCCGAGAAGATCGTTCGTATCCCCTGGGGAAATGAAACATTAATTGTTCATGGTGACGAAAGCAACCAGGGACACGAGACTCGTCTGCACATTATCTCGTACTCTAAAACACAAGAATACATGCTAAAAGGATGTCCAGTCTTTTTGGCACATGTCACTACAAATGAGGTTGAAGACAAGTCGGAGAAGAAGCGACTTGAGGATGTACCAATAGTTCGAGATTTTCCTGAAGTCTTTCCTGAGGACTTGCCGGGTCTTCCTCCCTTATTTCTTCGGATTTTACCCTTTAAAACATTCAAACTATAAATTTAAATAATCAAATATTATTAATCAACTAAACCTTTTGCCAATCCACACTTAATTCCCAATTCACATATCACTTAACAAGCATTAATAAAACTACCCACTACACATAATGATCAAATAAACAAAGCTAAACATTTTAAACTAAGCTACACTAATGAATTGAAAAATGATAGAAAATGAAACCGAATTGAAGAGCCGCAAATAAACGATTAGCACCCGATTTATTTAGCTAAAGCAAATAATCAAATTCGGTCTAGCTAAATAAACCCTTAAGCTCCACGCCTCATGAGTAGACCGGTACCAAAATCAAACATAAATATACACACAATGTTAATATATAACATCATTTGACAATTAATATTGTTTACACTTAATCTCATTATAAGTTCACATAGCCACAATTCTTCAAAACAGTAAACCTAACTTATTTTCAACAATCCATAACGTAAGGCCCAATCTATACAAACAAATCCAAATGCCCTTAATGATCCAACACTCTTTAATTCACTATACGGCCCAATCTAGTGGGAATAGAACCAAATTCAACAAATTTTTAGAACTCCAATAAGCTTAAATAATTTAAATAAGCCGAGATCTAAAATCTCATTACTCCTATGTAACTACTTGAATTGAGCTAGAAGATTTAGGAGAAGAAAGAGATAAGACAATAAGCGAAACTTATTACTAAATAAGCTAAATCGAAAACTTATTAGAAAGCTTAATAGATCGAAATTTGTTAAACAAATAAGCAAATCAGACTCAATAAGCTAACAATAGATTATTAGATCTCTCACTTATTTATTAATAAATCCGAAAGTAAGGCTTAGAAACAAGCTATACAAGAAGCTTAATAGAATAAGCCAAAATAGAGAAGAAGAATTATTAAGTCGACACAACAAACATTCAAACACCAACCTTCATTAAACTAAAGAGATCCATAAAATAAGCTAAAGAAGCTTTTAAAAAGCTTTTACAAATTCTTAATAAGCTAAAACTATAACAAAAATAAGCTAAACATTTTTTGTGTGGCTAAAAAATGATGAACAATAGTTTAACAATAAGCTAGAAAATGAAAATAAGCTAAAAACTTGAAACTAAAAATATTAAAACTAAGTTCCAAGATGACTCAAAATGAAGGGATCGTCCTGTTTATAAAGGAGTGTGAGGGGTAAGTTTTGTAAATTTCTCTAATCATCACTAGCCAATCATTGGGCTTCGATTGTGCTTCCTCGGATCGTCAGGTGGATCATCCGTTCATGACGTGACACGTGGCTTTGAACAAAGCTTATTCTTTACGCATCATTTGGAGCCCTTTGATCATATGGAATGAAACGAATTCATATTTCAATTATACATGCCACGCGGCTATATTTCATTTGCTCAATTCTAAATAGTGCTGCCTCACGTGAGTAGTAGGAATTAATTTGTATTGCACATGCCATGACGTCACTCTTCCAAAAATTTATCAAATTTGATTTTTGATGGGCTTGGACATGAAATATGGGCTTAAATCAAGTATGGGCTGGCTAAGCCCATTTAAATGAGTCGGGCTGGCCCAATAAGATCCGAGGGCATCTTTGGACTCGTTTTTCCGTGCTCTTTCCAATGGCATGCTCTAGGACTTTTCATGAATTCATCTTGGCTTTGAGTAATAATTAAACTTGACTAAATTGAGCCCGATAATTCCCTTTTTTGCTCTGTTTTAATCCTTTTACTTGTAAGACATAAAAATACAAAACAAACATATTGCAATATAATTAAGCATATTTTAGTATTTTTAGTCCGTTTTATAGTATTTTACGGGGTATAAAAGATGTGTGTTTTAACAATTATCAAATTCCCCCACACTAAGCCATTGCTGGTCCCACACGCAATGTAAATAAAACAAACCCAGAAATAAATAATTTTATCCCTCTTTTAACTTATGACCCCCCACAATCAAACAAGAACAAAAAAGATCCATTAGAAGGTTCAAAAATAATTTATTTCGCAAGCACCCCCGTTTAAACTACTTATTCAATAAAAGATAAAAACTAAGATAAAATTATAAAATTTATTTAACAAGGCTTTCAAGAACGAGAATTCGGCATCCTCGACTTTTCACAACCCCCAAACCAAGCTTAAAACGAAATCATAGTTAAATATAAAATTAGATGCTAACACTACTCATAAATGCTAATTGTGTATGCAAAGCTACTTTTCGCTCCCTTATTCCTAAATCCTCTAGAGATTTTATTTTTATTATTGGTGACAATTTATTTAAGTCCTTATTTATATAAAGTAAACCCGGTTTAGACCATAATTAGTTTGAAATCCTTTCCTAAAGAGACGGTATGGTGAGAATAAGGTCCACATTAAGGTTTTAATTTCGCACGATTTAGGGGTTATCCTTTTTATTTCATCCTAAACAACTCAACTACGAATTCAGAGATGGAGGCTTTATTTAAATAACCCCGGAGTCAAAATTTGGCTTTATTATTACAACATTATTATCCCTCGGTCCTTTAAACAACTGACACATCGGGCGTCCTAACCGACAAGAGCCAGTAGTCTTATTTCGAACATCGGTAATTTCCTTCCCTCACCTTTAGAAAGCTGCAAACATCGGATTGTGAGCCGGCAAGATGGCAGCAAAACTTTTATCAGTCTCAGATTATTATTACTATGTGCCTTATTTTGAAGACTGCCACATTGGTTGTGAGCCGACAAGAGACAGTAAACCTTTATCAGCCCATAATTTTTATTATTATTATTATTACTTCCACCCTTTAAACGACTGTCACATCGGTGTGCGAGCCGACCATGATCCAAAAGTCTTATTTCGGCTTCGGTTTATTACATAATTATTATTATTAGCCAAATTTTAAGTTCTGTGGTCTTTTAACAACTGCCACATCGGTATGCGAGCCGACCATGGTCTAGGAGTCTATTTCCCCACAACACTGACAAAACCTCGATGTGTACCTTACTTTTACCAGAAGGAATCTCTACGAAGAGATCTAAACTAAGAATCGCAAAAACCAAAGTAACTTTATTTATTTAACAATTATATAACGTTTATTAAGCCGATGGGAGCAAAAAGTCACAATTAACCTCTATGAGCTCTAAAGAGTTCCAACTACTCCACGCTTAGCATCTAACTTATATTCAACTCTATCATTTTTCGTTCTTTGCAAAATTTTAAAGTTAAGCAAACGCTAAGTCTCGAAAACTATGAGGATAGCTAGAGTTCAAAACTCGGTCAAGTCAAAAGCTACCTAATTCTACGGGCCTACTTATTTATATATTTTTATATTTTCGTCATTTTTTTTATTTTTTTGTTTTTTTTTTATTATTAATATTATAAAGAAATATAATATATATTTATATATATATATAATATATATAAATATAAATATATATATATATATATCATAATAAAACAATAAAAATTTAAAATTTTGGTCAAAACGGGGTTGCGTGGGAACACAGACAGGCAACAGGTATGATCAATTTTGATAGAAATCCCCCCACACTTAGAATGGAACATTGGCCTTAATGTTCAAAAATATCGGGTTTTACCCCCACACTTAAGAACGAAAAAGGCAAATGAAAAAAATTCCAAGTGTGAAAGAGGAAACAAATAGATATATAAGATCAGGATTGAGGATTCCAAAATAAGTAGAAGATTAAAGACCGGGTGATTGGAGGATTGAAAATAAGCACGGGTCTTCATGATCTTAAGGAATCCTGCAAGCAAAAATAATACCACAGACCATAGAAAGAAGCACGCCCCCACACTTGGGCTATAAAATCACACACACTTATTAAGAAAATAGAAAGAAGAAAAGACATGGGGTTGCTCCCAGAAGCGCTTCTTTTTGTTAACCGAGTCTTGAGCCTGACTCGATCCCCCATACTTAATTTGGTCAAGGAGGATAGAAATGGAGATAAGGAGCATCCAAGATAGGAATGTCCCCTCTATAAATCATCATCGGGCTTTCAGAATTATTAATAAGATAAAAAACTTTAAAGTCCCGATAAGATAAGGAATGAGGAGATTTCTCCTCTTTTGAAGCAAGAATACCAGGATTGAAAACTTTGTCCTTATTTTCGGACAAAAATGGAAGCAAAGTTTCAATCACTGGAAAAAGAGGATCACTGATGAATGAGTTAGAAATTTCATCAAGTGATAGAAATCTCTCGGATTGGACTTTAATGGATATCCTTGGATCAAAAATCTTATTTCTAGTTCTGGAAGGAAAAGAAACTACAAGATCAGATCTGAGGGAATCATCAAAAGGAGAGAAGTCTGAATCCTGATAAAGGGTGGGATGGGTGGGTAAAACATTAGGCACATGAACTCGAGGTTCTCCCAAAATAGTTTCCATAACAACTCTGGACAACTCACCCTGATCGGGCTCAATCTCAAAATGAAACGAATCATACTCGGGAAGAGAATTATCAGCATGAGTCGTGGTACTGCCACTCATCGTCTCTTCCGTATGATCGCTAAAAGTCTCAAATTCGGGTAAAGAATTATCCGAATAAGAGAGAGAAGTATCAGACTTCTCAAAGAAAGAGTCACTATCCTCAACGGGGATAGGAAATGGGGAAGGAGACTTGAGCACACAATCAGGAGTGGGGTTGTCATTCAAAGATTCGATCTTAGCAATAAGAAGATTGATATTCAATAATTTCTCATGAAGTATATCGTCCTTTACCTCCTCTAAGCTGACGAGCTCAGAATCGGGAGGTGATGCCTCAACGTAATCGATGTTCTCAAAAGAATCGTCATCACTCGAAGTACAATCATCGTTAAAATCGGAGAAAATCTCAAAGTGATCGTTTAAAACATCAAGAGGAGGAGAATTATCACAAAAAGGCACATCACACGTATCGTCGGAAATACCCTCGGACTCACTTGGGATTAGGACAAGGTCCTCAACACTAGACTTTATTACTTCGTCCGATTCCGTTTCCGAAATAGTGCTAAGATGCTCGTCCCCCATACTTAGAGAGTTATCGGGTTCATCGGTTGGTAAATCGGGCGTGATTGCATTAGACGAATTCTCTAAATATTCCCTATATTGAATAGTATACTCATCGTCATCGTAGAAAATAGGACACTTCCAATATGGAGTACTAATTTGAGCTGCCTGCTCTCCTCGTTCTAGTAGAATTCCATTAAGAATTTGCAAATCATTAAGAAGTTTACGTAGCAATTCTTGTATATTCTCTGGTTGATGTTGCTCTTCTCTAAAAGCTTGCTTAATTTTAGAAAATCTCTCATGAGCTAGCAATAAAGCCATTGGCTTTTCTCTAAAAGATATACAATCAAACTTCTTTAAAAAGGTTTGTATAGATTTCATTAGGTTTTTGCTAGCTTGCAACATTTCCATACTTGTTTCTTGAGGAGGATGATGAATGACGGGATACTGCGGGGGTTGAAATTGCTCAAAACCGGAAGAATTAGAATTATAGAAATTTTGGTTCATCGGTTGACAATGAAAAGTCTCATGAGGACCCCCGTAGTTCTCACAAAAAAGGTATTGTTGTGGAAAACTTGGTGAAGTTTGTGGAAAATTATTATCAAAGTTTTGATTGAAACACGGGTCCTGATTGTAGACAAACGGAACTTGAGGTGGACAATCGTAATCATAATGAGCATCGTTCCCACATAACTCACAAGAATACGTCTGGTACTGGGGTTGTGGAGGGTAGTCGGAAAGATTTTGAGAATCATCGAAAGAATTCGGATTTGGATCATAAGCGAATGAATTTCCAGCTCTCGAAGCGCAAAATGAACAAAATCCACCGTTTAACGGGCCTTCACACCCGCAACAAGTGACTGGCTTTCCATCTCCATAAGTGCAATTTAAACAAATTCCATTTATAAGATTAACACCACACTGCTGGCACGTACATAGATAACAATAAAAGCCATCACATGGTTGTCCACACCCCACACATTTACGTTTGTTAAATGACGTCATAAGAATAAAACAATTAAGAGGGGTAAGAGAAAAAATTAAACGGATAAGAGGGAAAAGAAAATAAGAATTAAACGAATAAGAAGATAGAGAAGAATATATATAGATTTTTATAAAGATAATAAAAATAAAAATAAAAATATTTTTGGAATTTTTTAATATTTATAAAAGAAAAGGAAAAATAAAAATAAAATAAGAAAAAATAGTTTTGGATTTTTATATTTTTAATAAGTAAGAAAATAAACTTTCCGAAGAAAGGATCTTTAAGGCACTAACTTCAAACACCACATGTAAATCGTATACCTCTCCCCGGCAGCGGCGCCATTTTGATAAACGTCAAACGCGTGTCGTAATAATATATAGTATATCCGGTTAGATAATAAAATTAATTTAGGAAAAGTAATAATCTATCTTCCGAGTGTCGTTTCCACGGCGAGAGATGAATTGAAATCCATGTTAATGTATTGAAGAAAAATGCTTGATTATCTTTTAATGATTTTGGTTTAAAAACTGTTTTTAAAACTAAGAAAACTAAGAAAATTAACTAATATTAATACTAGAATTATACTAAATAATAAAACTATGAGAATAATGCTAAAATAATCTAAAAGATTTATAAGATGCAAATGCTTGCTAAGTGATGTGAAAAGTTCATCAAGTGTGAATTAATGTTTAATAACGAATTAATTTCCTTAGAAAAGATAATTATCTCACAACGTTGGTTTATTTTGACAAAAATCACTTAAAAAGATATTAATTACTAGATGTATAGTTTGACAATTTCTTTGGATTTTTCCCTTTAAAACATTCAAACTAAAAATCTAAATAATTAAAGATTATTAATCAACTAAAAACCTTTGCCTATCCACACGTTTAATAGTCCAATGTTCACCCGGTTTGGTCATCACTTACCTAAGCATACCAACAACACGAATCTTCGTCCACAGACACTGTGGATTGTGACCCAACCATCACCCACCCGGAACCCCCCCTCCCAGTGTCCCTCATAAAAACCCACCAACTACACCCCGCACCAGCCGAAGTCCCCCGTTGTCCTCTTCTCCATCCACCCTGCCAAGCGGCTTGCTGACAAAATGTTTTCCTCACCGCCGCCCCCTTGCTAACCCTCTATCCGCAGCCTGCAAACAGGATAAGCTCAACCCCTCCCATCTCACCCTCAACTCGTACTGCGACCTAAGACTACTCCTGACTACCTCCCCTCCCCCACCCCACCATCACCCTCTCGCCCTACACCCCGCTATCCCTAGGAATGTTTATTTTTCAGTATACCAACACTACAGCTCCACGCAAATACTAATCCCAGAAATAAACAAGCCCCAACCTAAAAACGCAACTCCGTTAATCTAACATCCCCTTGAGTTGTCAAACCCATCTCCACCTACCCACTCCAACAAACACACCCCCGCTATCCAACCAGCCCCCATACAATAACCCCTAGTTGCCGCCTACCAACGAGTTATTGAATCCCAATATTTATGGTAAGTTTCCATCACCAAAACACGACAAACCAACCCACCACTTCTCATCCCTCCGTCCCCTTCCCCCACTTACACCGTAGGGCCATTATTTTCTCTTTCCTCCACCCTCCAAACTCCCATCCTCCAAAAAAAATTCCCACAATAATTCCCTGTGAATCCAGACCCCACAATCAACCCACCATAAGACCACCTCCGCGCACATACAAACAACTACCAGCCAAAGAAACTACACGAATTATCTAGAAGATTAAGGATAAGTCAAGAATAAGACAATAAGCGAAACGTTCATTACGAAATAAGCTAAATCAAAACTAATTAAGAAAGCTTAAAAGATCGAAATTTGTTAACCAAATAACACATACAGACTCGAATAAGCAACAATAGATTATTAGATCTCTCACTTATTTATTAATAAATCCGAAAGTAAGGCTTAGAAACAAGCTATACGAGAAGCTTAATAGAATAAGCCGAAATATAGAAGAAGAATTATTAAGTCGACACAACAAACACTCAAACACCAACCTTCATTAAACTAAAGAGATCCATACAATAAGCTAAAGAAGCTTTTAAAAAGCTTTTACAAATTCTTAATAAGCTAAAACTATAACAAAAACAAGCTAAACATTTTTTGGGTGGCTAAAACTAAAACTAAAACTAACTCTAAAAACTAATCTCCTCTATTCAAAATGTGTTGAGGCGTGTAAATTTATAACCAAAGTTGGGGGGAAAAATTGTCAAATCCATCAAAATGCGTTATTATTCCGCAACCAATCATTTGCATTCATTTTTTTATCTCGTACAAATATGTCGAAACTTCTAACGGAATAACAGCCACGATTCATCAAAGAGAACCGCCAACGTGGCCTTAAATAATTGCGTTTTTCAACGCATAACATGGATACACGTAAATTTCTCTTAGCCCTAATGAATTGAGAAAGTTAAAGGCCACGTGTCACGTACGAATTGGAAGAAAATAAATAGTGGGTGGTCATGTGACCATTGTTGAATTATTTTAAGCTCACGTGAGCATGCCAATTCACACAACATACTTGTTATACAAATTCAAAAATGGGCCTGAGCATGTAATTTGAGTTTTGGGCATGCGCATGTAATTTTCCAAGCTTGGGCTTTAATATAGCATGGGTCGGTCCGACCCATATAAAATGTATCAGGGCGACCCAATAATGAAATGAAGGGCCAAACCCCGTTTTTATTTTTCCCCCGGACTCGGGTTTCCGACTTTTGCTAAAAATGGCATCTCGGTGAAATAATAACACTTCGTCATGAACTTGAAATAAAAGAGAAAACATGAATCGAGACAACCTGAAAAATAACCCGATGTTTTTTTTTGCTTAGTTTTCAATCCGTTTTACCTACAAGACATAAAAATACAAAACAAACATATTTGCAATATAATTAAACATATTTTAGTATTTTTAGTCCGTTTATTAGTGTTTTCTGGGTTATAAATGATGTGTGTTTTAGCACACATCAAGATATCAAATGTGGTCCCTACTCCAAGAAACTCCAATACGCCGTATCTAACCCCTTAGATACGCCGTATCGAACCGACTTCTAGACAATATAAATAGAAAACTCAAAAATGAGTTTTAAGTGTGCTAAATCATATTCTCGATACCTAAACCATAAAAGTCAATTTTCAGAGGTTAAAAAGAGTAGAAGAGGTCTTGCAACGCATTTCAATCCATTGGAGACAACGTGGAATTTCTTATACTTTTGTAATCGTTCAGTTTTTGGTATCATTTGTTAACTCAGTTAGTTTACCTTGGCTAAAACAATTACTCTTGTAATAATTATGATGTTAGAAGGCTAATACCTTCGGGTATTAGCCATTATTATGAAGATCTGAATGTTTGGTTTTGTTTATATCTCGATTGCTTAATTTATCATTGTATGCTTGTTTATGTTTATCAATTTATACTTGTTTACGTGCTTTTGTATGCGACCTATCATTCAACTGGATCTAGTGATACAGACCAAGTAATCTAGATGTTGGGATAGCTCTTAATATAGTGATTATACATCTAGAATCATAGGATCACAAATATTGTCCTTCTAAAATTATGCTAAGAATATGCTTCTTGCTTAACTAGTTAACGAAAACTACCTTTGGTTTATTGAACATGTTGACTAGTAGGTGAATCTAGATAATTCAACAAATAATGTTCTAATTCCATTAGATAGTTGGACAAGTAGACTACTAGAGTATAAATTTCCATTAAGCAGTAAGTGGGTAAAGTCTCTATGAGCTAGGGTTTAACAAGATCACCATTGCTTTAATCCCTAAGATAGATTATAATAAGCAAATAAGGATGCTTTATGCAGATGCTTTAATTGTGACAGAATTACTGTGTCTAGGTCTTAGGATAAAGTCCCTCCTAAGTCTAAGAACGATATGCCTCTTCGAGATAAGTAATCATTGCACTGAATAAACAAACCAACTTCTAATCGGATTAATGATGGCTAATACAGTTTTCTATCATAAGGCTTGACCGCTCTTTTATCTTCTGTTAATTTGCTTGCGTGGGTTAAAGTGTCTTGAATTGATTATAGTCACCACCAAACCCGTGCCAGTCTCTAAGGCTGAAACCCCCCTTTTACTTGTTAGAATTAGAATTAGAACTAACATAGGATTAGCATAAGTTTGACTTAGATTAGTAAACCAAAATATTAATAAATTAAGATATTTAACCTCACTATAAGTGTTCGACACCCTACTTACCACGAATCTACCACCGACCGAGTATACTACCCATTAAAGTGTTGTTTTTGGTTAAGTCGACAAAATATAAATTTAAAACTTGAATCATAAAGATATACACCACACAACGACACATCAATTATATAAGTAAACAACCTATGTTCTTGCCAAGAAAGCATATGTCGTCCCGCTTATATGACCAATCGTATATAGCATTTTTTATTTTGTCATAAAAATTTCTCTTAGGTACCATTTTAACAAATGAATTTGTTGAATAAAATTTTGAAAAGATGAATAAACATGTTTGTATAAAAAAATGCTATAAATATTACCAAAGAGGTTATACTACCTGAAAAGTGCATATTTACAAAATACATACCAAGAGGATATAAGGAAGCACTAAGGCTTTTGTCCAGAGTTATGCTCTGGTCATGCTCATTGTCTACAAAAACATAGCCATCTTGGTGTTTGTTTGTTTCATTTTATGTCTTCACTATAATAATTGCCTCTTGTGCCGCATAAAAAGAATAGAATATGTAATTTCAGCAAGTACGCCCAAATCACACTATAAACCATAAATTCAAAAGGAAAATGGCAATCATCTAGTTGTCAAACATTGCGTTAAATAGTATCCTATTTATTATTTGAAAACTGATACAACCTTCAGTTTGTTGATCCTTTTTGCGGCTCTCTACTCACTCGTAAGATCCTCATTATCTGCAAATTGTGATCAGGTTCCTTCGCTTAAGACTTGTTTTAGGTAATATATTACATATGACAACCATCAATAAGAACATCAAACAAAAACCATATAGTATATTTATGCTTAACAACCAATCTAAATATAAAAAATTCATAACAGGGTTAAAAAATAATCACATATAGGATAAACATCTAAAATCATCATTGTTGGTGCAACATAGACTAGGATCTCCTTTATGTTTTAACGATGACAAATAAACGTTCACAAAATGTAAAATAACAAATGTCAGCCAAAATCTATAAAACGCATTTGCAAGTCTGGCGCGCTTGGTATGCGTCAGCATGTGGCTTTGCTTTGTCGACTTTCCTCTTACCCGACACATGTGAAAACTTTAATAAAGGTATGTATATGATATTTGAGCATTTAGGAACACTCCAAATAAGGTTTAGACATAGAGATGAGCAAAAATGAATCCTCCTATTTTTCAACAAAATGCCAACTCAAATCTTTAATTTTACGCCTCTAGCCAAGGCCGAAACTTTTTTTTTAACCTAGTATGAACTTACTTTCAACATACCATCAAACGAAAGTATCCATTTGACATTAATATGGATTTACATTGTTCCTAATCACGTAATGAGTTTCACTCTCTTATTGGTTAAACTAAGTCAAAGATCACTTTGCGTAAACGCATCCTTCCTGTTATGGGATATGCTTTACTTGAGATTCAAAACACTTAGCTTGTTTGCATCAAGATGATTAGTGATCAAATCCATTATTGATTATCATGGATTAAGTCCAAATAACTAATTAAGTTTATGGTAGTTAGAGTTTTCTCATAATCTCACCTATAAATGATTTACAAACTCACACATGTATTCCTCACATGTATAAGATGCCTTACCTACTCCTACATTCCTCACATACAACACTTCCATACCATACTTCCTACAACACATTCCTTTTAATCATTTAGTAATCTCTCTTCCAACAAATGATTAAACACTCCTTCTACATAATCCGACAATACATCCTGCCTAATCATTTGTTTACCCTTTTTACCTAACAAATGATTATATCTTCCACACACTCTAAACATCCCTTTTCTCAAACCATCACATAATCACACATGCCCACTCTTTTCCTTCTTATTTGCAATGTGATTATAAACCCATCAATACTTTGATTTTATCCTGATCTTCTTCAAAACCTTCACAAGCCTAAACCGCCATCACTTAAATAATCCCCTATCTTATCCTCAAAATGCCAATTCACATTCTTCCTCACAAACCCATTTGAAATTTCACACACACACACACATACTGAAGAAACTAAAGAATCAATGATCCGGTGGTCGGGGAGACTCAAACCACAAGATAGCCATGTTTAGAGAGAGAAAGTAGAGAGATAAACAAATGTGTAAAATAAGATAGAAATGCAAAATAATACAAGAGTCTCAACCCCTCTATGGAAGCCATGTAGGGGTATATATAGTCCATACGCCTTATATCTATATAATAATGC